>CM035172.1:3618952-3925552 GCA_020205615.1 Panax quinquefolius
GACGATCGCCACAAATATCATTCTCTCCGCCTCCTCCGACACCGTGGAATCCCACCCGAGGATGATTTTCTCGCCGATTCAAAAACGTAAAACTCTACTGAGGTTCCATGAATGTAATGTCGGATTATTTTTGGGATCATAGGTCGGTGGGGTTTTGAGAAGTTGTTAAAAAAGATGAGAGCAAGAAGAAAAGTACTCCATAAAAAATGGTTTTTAGGTTTTTTCGGTTTTTAAGGTTAAAGCGATTTCTTTATCGTAAAAAGTATAATCGTAAATAGTAAGTTTGATGAGGACATACATACTTGGATTCAAACAAGACTAAAAGGACGGGGATCAAGCAAGGCGTAGAATAAAGAGGTTCAAACAAAGTCTCAAATGGATCGATCCAAGATGTTTTCAATGAAGTTAACGTAAGAAAATCCAAAGAGGAGGCAAAAGAATACGAGACATTAATTGGGTCAATTTAATATATGCCCAATTTTAATCCTCTTAACAAAGTCAACATATTTACTTACAAGGAGTATTATGAAAATCCTACGCAATAAGGATTTTATTTGATTCTTAATTTTAAATTATATCAGAATTAGGATTTCTTTTTAATTAGAATTCTTTTCCAAATCGATTTCTATTTTCTTTATGTAAATTAGGTTATAGTTTATAAATTTCTATTAGATTTGGATTGTTTTTGAGTAAAGATAAATAGAGGTGCAAGTCGATGTAATACGACACATTATCATTATTCATTATTCAATATATTTGTGAGGTTATTCTACTTTTTGGTTCTTTAAAGAATTTCTAAGTATTTTCTTAGTTATTTCTTCGAGATTCAATTTGACTTATCATACAACAATTCATAGTCAGGTGTATGCCTTCACCGCATCAATCGTCAGATCAGACTTCGAGATTACCGCTTCAATATGTCGAGGGGTCAAGGTGTCGTTGGTGTCCATTCAACGCAGTAATCTTTAACGCCGAAAGAAATTGTATCAAAATTACCGCCTACATATAAAGTAGGTTAGGTGCTGTAAGCAATTCACCCAACAACCGCGGTTAGAACGATCGTATGACGACCACCTCACGCAAAGTTGCGTGTGAGTCTATCATTTGTATCGTAGCTAAGTTTTCTAAGAAGTTACTTATCTTTAATTTTCTCATCGAAATATATATAGAAAAAAAAAAAGATAAAAAAAAAAAAAAAAAAATTCATATTCTATCAGTATAACCCAACTCAGAAGACACCATCAAATCATCAAATTCCAACCAAGAGTTCATACTGCTCCATCATCATCAATTCCAAACGGAGCTACAATTTACAGTCCTCAAGTCTATAAGAGGAGTACAAGACAATCGATCTATGATTTTGTGGTATTCGATAACTACACCATCTATATTTTTGTTTCGTGACAAGTAATTTCGAATTGATTAAGAAACCAAGAATTTTGCTAGGAATTCAATAAGAACCTATTAGAGAGAATATTTGAGGTAAAAGGCTTAGTGGGTGAGATTAATCGAGGGTAAAAGCCAATTATCGAGAGTATACACGAAAGGACCATTGATTCGAAAGCTTAAACACGGGGTGGAGCAAGTGAGGAAACTGCTTTCTACTAACCCTTATTTTGCAGGAAATATGTCTAGCTCAAAGGATAAAGGAACTCATGAGAACAACCTTCGACAAATTAATTAAAATTCCGTGATAAGCAATGCATAAAGAATGGATCTGAGATTGAGAAAGACTATAGAGCAAATGCAAGAACAATTGAAGAGATGAGGTGTCTATGGTCGAGCTATCCCAAAACACTCTTGGGATGCAAAACAAGACGAGGACACAATAACCCGACGCGAAGAAAGGAAGACCTTACTGAGGAGGACAAAGAAGGCAATCTAAGATCGTGAATCTAATTTTCACATCAAAGACATTTGAGGTGCTAGTGGTTAAGAGGTCGTGATGTAGAAGATGGCAATTGATAAGATAAAATGAAGATTCCAAATTTTCCAAGGCACGGTGATCCCGAGGCTTATTTAGATCGGGTAACCAAGATGGAGCGAATCTTCGACTATCACAACTATTCGGACCTCAAGAAAGTCAAACCGCCATTACTAATTTTCTTCGGATACGCATTGATACGGTGGGGATCACCGATGCCTAATCTGAGAAGGTGTGACGAAAGGCCGATTACAACTTGGGTGAGATGAAAGCCGATAATGAAAAGAGGTTTGTACCAACATACTATCAACGGGAGATCATTCGTAATTTACAAACTCTTAAACAGTGGGAAGCCTGAGTGTGGATGAATATTAGGTGGAGATGGAGATGTCAAGGATCTGGCTAACTTGATCGAGGACAATGAAACATCGATGGCCAGGTTTCGCAGGATCGAATCTGAGATTGCAGACTGGTCGAATCGACAACATTATTTAGAGTCGAGGAACCGGTCCATATGGCTACCAAGATAGAGAAACAACTAAAGAGGCTAGTAGAGGACAACGAGGACAATCTAATGCTAGTTCATCATGGAGACCCAATTGGCAAAAGCGAGAGAAAAGACAACATTTCAAGCCAAAGGTGGAACCCAAGCTAAGGATCAACTAGCCGAGAAACTCAAGTTAAAACCGAAAAACCTTCTTTTGGTCGTAATTCGAGATATTGTATGTTTTAATGTCAAGGCGCAGGGGACATATTTCTAGCCAATGTCCAAATCAGAGGAAAATGTTCATACTTGACAACGGAGATGGAGACCGAGGGGGAAGATAATACACCCATTCTACGCCACCATTGAGGAGATAGTGGAGGATGCAATACACGGTGAAATTTCGTTACAAGAAAGCACTTAGTACACATTGTGTTAAGGAGGAGAAGCAAAGAAATGGAAAATCTATTTCATACTGGCGTCTTGTGAATGGGAAAATTTGTCACAGAAGTTATAGATGGAGGCAAATTGTACAAATGTGGCAAAGACTAACGATGGTGGAGAAATTGGGGTTACCTACTACCAAACATCCGCAACCTGATCGCTTGCAAGTGGCTCAATGATAATGCGTACATTAAAGTAACCAAACAGTGTTAGTTCCATTTGCTATCGGGTCGATATATTGATGAGGTATTGTGTGATGTGGTGCCCATGCAGCAGATATATATTGGTTGTATCATGGCGCTTGATAGAGGGTTCAATACGACGGGTTTACCAACGATATTCATTCGCTCACGATAAGAAGAAGATCTCTTCAAGGCCCTTTGTCACCACAACAAGTACATGAAGATCAAATTCATTTGTAGAAAAATTATGCACAAAGAAAAAAGAGAAGGAAGAAAAGAAAAATCAAGAAGAAAAAAGAGAAAAGAAAGAGAGAAAAGAAAGAAGAGAAAAACAAATATAATGCAAAAAGAGTGATGAGAAGAGCTTTGATTTCTAAACAAACCTACGATTTTACTTTCAGATAAAGAGGCGCTTTTGACTACTAACGCTAATGATTCTTTCGCTTTAAGTGTTGTTTCATCTCTCTTACAGAATTCAAAGATGTATTTCCCGAGGAGCTTCTCACGGACTACCACCTATTCGGGAATTGAGCATCAAATTGATTTTGTTCCCCTGCGGCGACGATTCCAAACCGCCCAACCATATCGAGTAATCCCGAGGAAACGGAAGGAGTTACAAAGACAAGTCGACGAAATGATGGAGAAAGGATTCGTGAGAGAAAGTATGAGCCCATGTGCGCTCCGGTGATCCTAAAGGCTTCAAAAAGGATGGAAACGGAGGACGTGCATCGATTGTCGAAAGCCAGTAAATAACATTACGGTAAAATATCAACATCCCATTCCTCGCTTAGATGATACGTTAGATGATTATAATGGTCTTCAGATATTTTTTCAAAATTGATTTAAAAAGTGGTTATCATCAAATTAGAATGCAAAGAGGGTGATGAATGGAAAACAAACGCTTAAAACTAAATACTATTTTTATGAATGGTTAAGATACCTTTTGGTTTAACTAATGCACCGAGCACTTTCATGAGATTAATGAACCATGTTTTTGCGCCCATTCATCGGAAAATTTGTCGTAGTTTATTTTGATGATATTCGATTTATAGCAAAACTTCAAGATCATGCATCGCATTTAAAAACTGCTTTTAGATGTACTTAGAAAGAAAAGTTATTTACAATACGGAGAAATGCACGCTTTGTTCTTGGATAGAATTGTTTTTTTCGCTTTGTTGCGGAGTTCACAGGAGTCCAAGTTGATGAGAGAGAAAATACGCGGCGATCCGATCGCCGAGTCCAACCAACGTGAGTCAAGACGAAGCTTTCATGGACTCGCAAGTTTCTACCGACGCTTTGTTCGAATTTTAGTGAAATTACAAAGACCATCGATCGAGGTCATCAAGAAAAGTGTGGGCTTCAAGGGGTGATGAACAGAAAAGTATTTAATTTGATTAAGGATAAATTGACAAATGCTCCTTTACTTATTTTGCCTAACTTTGCTAAAACTTTTGAGATCGAAAGTGTGATGCTTCAGTTTAGGGATCGAGTCAGGTTGATGCAAGAAGGAAACCAAGCATGATTTTAGCTTAAAAAGTCGAAAGGGGGCTTTTGAACTATCCTACATAATGACAAAGAGATGTACGCTTTTGTTGTGAGCTCGAGACACGGCAACATTACTTGTGGCTCTAAGGAGTTCAGGATCCACACCGATCACTTAATCATTGAAATATTCAAGGGTCAACACAAGTCGAACAAAAGACACGCACGATGGATGGAATTTATCGAGACATTTCCATATGTTATTCGATATAAGCAAAGGTAAGGAGAACGCCTCTGCGCATATAAGCTTTATTCTCGCAGTATGTTTTCATAAATACTTCGATACGTAAATTGTTTCGGGTTCGAACGAATTAAAGAGTTATAGTTGATAACGACTTTGATTTTGTGAAGAGTTTAAAACTTGTGAAAAGAATGTCAGGTAAATACTTTAGAGTCGATGGATTCTTCGTTTCGAGAAAATAAACTATGATTCCCGCATGTTCTTCACGCGTGAGTCGTTGGTTGTGGAATCTACGGGGCGTGTTTAATGGGACATTTTGGTGTCGATAAAACTTTTGCTGCTTTTAAAAGAACATTTTATCGGGCCTCATACGAAAAGGGATGTAGAAAGAATATGTGATAGATGTATTACTTGTCGCCAAGCTAAATCTCGTGTTCAACCCCACGGATCAGATACACCATCGCTTATTCCTAAATTTAACCTGGATCGATCTTTCATGGACTTTCAGGTTGGGTTTACCTCAGTTCAAGCATGGTTATGATTCGATATTTGTGGTCGTGGATAGATTTTCAAAATGGCACATTTTATTCCATGTCATAAAACCGATGACGATCTCATGTCATTGATTTGTTTTTAGGAGATTGTAAGGCTTCAGATGGTATGCCTAAAACTATTGTTTCGATAGAGATACAAAGTTCTTAAGTTATTTTTGGAAGACCTCAGGGGGTAAATGGGTACTAAATTATTATTTTCTACTACTTGTCATCCACAAACCGATTTGGCCAAACTCAAGTAAAGAATAGGACTTTGTTTCAAGATTATTACGCGCTATCATTAAAAAGAATATCAAGCAATGGGAAGAATGTTTACCACATGTCGAGCTCAGATATAACCGCTCTGCTCATTCCGCTACTAATTTTTCTCCATTTGAAATTGTATATGGTTTTAATCCTTTCGACACCGTTGATTTATCACCGCTAATTGCTTTCAATATACTAACATGGATGGAACAAAAAGGCCGATCTTGTTAAGCGATTCACGAAAGAGCCAAAGCTAAACATCGAATCTGAGAACTTAACAATACATTAAGACGCGAACAAGGGACTACATCAAGTGATCTTCGAGCCCTAGAGATCGGGTGTGGTTACATACGCGAAAAGAAAGATTCCCTGCTCAAAGACGCTCAAATTGCTTCCGAGGGGAGATGGTCCATTTCAAGTTCTCGAGCGTGATCAATGACAATGCCTATAAATTGGATTTGCCAGTGAGTATAATGTTAGTGCTACATTTAACGTTATCGATCTAAGTCCGCTTTGATGAGGGTGACGATTTCGAGGACAAATCCTTTTCAAGAGGAGAGGAATGATGAGGATATTTATACGCGTGGATTCAAACAAGACTAAAGGACGCGGATCAAGTAGCGCCAGAACAAAGAGTGTTCAAACAAAGTCTCAAATGGATCGATCCAAGATGCTTGTTTAAAGTTTAACGAAGAAAATTCAAAGAGGAGCAAAAGAACACGAGACATTAATTGGGTCAATTTAATACAAGCCCAATTTTAATCCTCTTAACAAAGTCAACATATTTACTTACAAAGGAGTATTATGAAAATCCCACGCAGCCAGAAGGATTTTATTCGGATTCTTAATTTTAAATTATATTGTAATTAGGATTTCTTTTAATTGTAATTCCTTTTCCAAATCGATTTCTATTTTCTTATGTAATTCAGGTTATAGTTTATAAATTTCTATTGTGATTTGGATTGTTTTGAAAGAAGATAAATAGAAAGGCAAAGTTGATGTAATACGACACATTATCATTATTCATTATTCAATATATTTCATGGCGTTATTCTACTTTTTGCTCTTTTTAATTTCTAAAGATTTTTCTTAGCTTATTTCTTCAGATTCAATTTGACTTATCATACAACAATTTATAATTATGCAAGGCTTTTCACCGTGATCAATCGTCGATCAGATCGAGATTACCGCTCAATATATTTATCAACGCCGCCGCAAGGCCCATTCAACGCAGAATTCAACGCGAAGAATCAGTATTAAAAATTACCGCTCTACATATAGTAAGGAAAAAGGCTATTGCAAAGAATTCACCCAACAACCGCTAGAACGACGTAGGACGACCACCTAATTTCACGCAAAGCCACGTGAAGCCTATCAAGAAGGACTAATTTGACTTCATAATGACGCCGGCAAAATCTTTGAATATTCCGACGAGGCGACCAAGAGAATAAATCTATACATACTACAACCAGCTACGGGATTGATAATCTATATAGGTTGATTATAATAAGAAGAATTGGTGAAATTTACATACCCAACAAGCTACGGATTGGATAATCTTCCTGTTCCTGTAGTCCTGTCCATGTCTGGTGCTCGTAAGGGCGTAAGGCTGTAAATCCAATTAAACGGTTCGGGGTTTTGGAGTTCAACTCAAAAAATTACAGAGAAATCCGAATTTGTTAATAATATAATAGAAGTATAAAAAATAATTTAAATAAAATATGAATAAAATTTGAAGCCTAAATTATATTCGATTCGCTTAATATTTATATTACCTTTAATTTTAATGCGACTCGATACATACTCAATTCATCATATATGTTTTAAGAGATAGTCAATATATTCTCTTATAATATATATAAACTTAAATAAAAGTTGGGATAATTAGTTATTTTTTTTAATTTAGTTTTTAATTTTTATTGTGATTTTATATTTGTAAAGTGTAATTGTAATTTTTTTTTTCATTTCTAAGTAAAATAATAAATTCAATTTATAATTATATGTATTATAAAGCTAGTCACACGTAGATACTCAAATTTGAACTTGACTTCGCTCTCACGCTTAAGATTCAATATAATTCACCGAATGTAATCAAATTTGAGTAATGAATATTCGTGGTCGAAATTTAATTTGAAGTAGAGGTTTTTAAAATATAATTCAATCAATCAAATTCGAGTATCAATTTAACTTTTCGAGTCTAATTCGAAAGATTTTTCCGTGCTTGGTCTCAATTTAACTCGTTACTCCTGTAAATGTTAAGTACTTAAAAATATCGATCAAGATTAATAATTAAATTTTTATGAACCGATATGGATATTAAATTATTCGTATGTTTTCGATAATCCATTTTTTCAAATTGCTTTTATTTTTTGTACCGTATTGATACTATATATTACAAAAAAAATTAAAATTATTGTATTTCCTTGTTTTTTTTCTCCTGTGTTGTGCCTTCTTATTTTATAAAATTATTAATGTGATATTTCATAGTTCATAAATTTGACATTAATATAATAATATATTTTGTAAGTTTTTACTGTACTATTTGGGAATTGAGAGTCCAGGCACGATGATAAGCTAATGTAATTACTATTAGTAATACAATCATGGGCGAATTTATATACGGATATATAACTCTGGTGAAATTTTTATTTTTAAGTATAGAGACAAGATGAGATATGTAAATTAATAAATTTTAAAAAAAATAATGAAAGAGTTAAATTTGGAGGTATAAAATAAATTTTATAAACCAAATTCTAATACAAGTACAAAAATCTTTTTTGTTTCAAGGCTTGATGAAATCTTAAAAATCAAAACTAGTTTATACTTTGAAATTAATTCATTAATCATTCAAATTGAACTATGATAAGAAACGTAAATAAGTTTCTAAATCAGTATCTAAATATTTTTATTTGAAATTACTTTTTTAATTTAGATTATGAATATTTATTATAATTTGTAAATATTATTATGATTAGTTAATATTATGAAAGTTTTTTTATTTAATTTCAACAAAAATAAAAGAATAATCGGCCCTGCTGAAAAAAATTCCCTGAATACAATAGCCTAATATAAAAAATTAAAAGCAACACAATTTGATACAAAAATTAACGGCAAAAAAGAAACCATCAAGTATTAAGGCTTCACTTGGTACTCATTTTATATGAAAAACTTCTTTAGCTTTTTTTACTAATTAACCAACGCGACTTAACCTTCATTCGAAGTTTTTTATAAATAAAAACTTTCTTAAATTTTTATTAATCAACGTAGTGACTTACAAACAACCACACACATATATAAAAATAGATTGTAAATATGAAATTCGTGATTTTAAGAACGCGGAAATTCGGACAGAACCGGACCCTATATATATATATATATCCATCTGATATCGTTGTGATGGCGTTACTTTGAATGTTCTATCATGCATCTTGAGATTTGAGCTGCATATATATATATATATATATGCTAGCTAGCCCTTCAATCTGTATCTCTTCTATTCTTGTAGTTGCCTCTCTAATGTCTAACCGTTGCTCAGGATTACTTTCAGCGCAAGCAGCACCAATTTGGAGGAGTCGTTGCATCTCCTTCAGTGCATTTTTAGCAGTACTGGCAATCTCTGGATCAAGCAATTCAACTTCTCTTCCTCAATAACTGCGGATTTTACCCATTCAATTACATCATTGCTCCATTGTCATGGTTGAGATATTGCGTAGAAAATTTTCTTATGATGACCTCCAAAATGAGGATTCCTAGACAATACACATCACATTTAGGAGAGACTTGGCAGCCTTGTGAAACCTCTGAGAGTTATAAGCGAATAGTTGTGTGAGTTGATTGTTAGAGATCAAGGAATTGAGTCCGTAATCTACTAGTAACGGCTCATAGTTATAGGCGATAAGAACATTGCTTGATTTAAGGTTACCATGAGGCAAATTCGAGGAAGCATATTCGGTTTGAAGGTAATCCAATCCTTGAGCAATCCCTTTAACTATCTTTAGACGCGTCATTAATTCAGGAAGGGTTCGCGATCACCTAAACAAGCTATCATAATTAGTAGTAGTAGAATAAAAAGAATGTTAAGACAAATGAAATGCATGATGAGGTGATTTAAACGTACGTACGTACCTGTGCAAGACATTGAATAAACTGCCTTTAGAAATATAGTCATAAATTAATAACTTCTCTTCATTTCTACAATGGTAGGCTAGAGGTGTCAAGATATTGGGATGTCTTAGTCCAGCCATTCGGGTAATCTGTGCATCAATTCCAATCTTATTCATACCTCTAATTCTCTTGACAACCACTGTAAATCCGTTAGGCATCGTGGTCTTGTACGACGATCCCACAGAACCGTTTCCAAGCACCTCAGCAGCTGCCTTCATCAAATCTGCCAACCCAAACATACCATTTTTATCATTTACTATCACTAGATTTTCCCCAATGCTCTTGCCACCGCGATTCGACCCCCTTCGACTACTCGACAAGCTTTTCCGGATTGAAACAGACTCCGACTGGTCTACCATATCCTTTTTACTCGGGCTCGGCACTCCCCATCCAACTGATGCCATTGAGTCATCAATATATTCTTTTTCAAGCTCACCCTTTTTGCCCTGCTTACGAATCAGCACAATGATTCCCAACCCCATGAGCCCAAAAATAAACACAGAAATTGCCATGAGCCCGTAAGCTATTCCTTTATAATTAGTACTCGACTCTGCTACTGATGATGAACTGTTATTTGTAAGTACTGTTGTCGGGGGTGATTCTGTTTGAATTTTATTAATGCAGGGTTTACTTAATTGCTTTCCGCAAAGCCCAACATTACCCGCAAATGAGCTCGCACTGAATTTTGATAAACTTGATGGAATTTCCCCTTGGAGGTTATTGTTGGACAAGTTAAGTGAGATCAAAGTTTGTTGCCGGAATTCTGGTATTGGTCCAGAAAATTGATTATTTTCCAAGTGTAACGAAATAATGTGGGAAATTTGGGCCAATGACGAGGGAATATCACCAGTAAAATTATTCTCAGAGAGCCATATCTTCCTCAAGGACGCCATTTCCTTAAAGTAATCGAATGGAATTTCACCTGAAAACTGATTGGCTGATAAGTAAAGTCCCTTGAGATGCAAAAACACCACCCATCCTATTGAGTTGTGGGATTGGGCCTGAGAAAGAATTGCTGGTAATACTAAGGCTTCTAAGGTTGTGTATTTGTAATAGGGCATCCACATCTATTTTACCTGAAAGTTCCATTTTGTTGAGATGAAGACCAGTGACCATGCCATTATAACAAACAAGACCGGCCCAATTCCTACCGACGCCACAAGGCTCGGAGCCAGGCTGCCAAGAATCAAGAGCTTGGGTGTTGGTAAAAGATTTCTTCAGTTGCAACAAGGCCTCAGAATCTGAATTTAATGAAGATGTCATAGGGAGAGAATAATCATGTAGTATAACAAGAAAACACAATGAAAACGGCCATAATAACTCAACCATAAATGCAGCTCAGAGGGGAAAAAACTGCCAAACTTCTTGTTTTGGTATTTTTATGGTTGTGCTATTTTTGAGGGACTTGTATTGTTCAAGTGACACAATGGGTAATAGAGGCTCTGAATTAGGGAGAGAGATATATGTGAATGAATTACCCCATTTTGTTTTAAGGCTTGACCAAGTCAAATGAAAAACCGTTACTATCTACTGTTGTAAGTTGCAAACATGAACTGTTAGGTACGTCCACCTTTTTGAGAAATGTATGTCATAGGTAAAAATACATCCAAGTTGGAAAGGAAAACTAATAATTTTTTAGAAAAAGTGGAAGTGAGAGTTTAATTAACTTTGATTTTTCTGGTAAATATGTATGTGTCTATATATATTGTTGGAATTGACTCATTACGATAAGGTAGTCGAGGATTTCGTTCATCGGTGAAGAAAGTTAAATTGCCCAAATTGCTTCAGTGAAGTGACGGAGTGTAAGCAAGCAACACCTCCTGAAGCCAAGCACAAAGTGCATTTGGGCTTAGGGATTTATTAGGAGCCCGTTTTAGAGTTTTACTAATATATTAAATTTTATGTGTTTGAGCTCATGTTGGTAGAGTTTTCTAGTTATTATAAAAAATATTATAGTATTGAATAGATGTATTCCGTCATGTGTTTGCTGATCTAAATTCTAATTACTAAAATTATAACAATATTTGTAATACCCCTTCACAGGAAAATGAGCTCATGTGCAAAGCACAATAAATTTTAAAATAATTAACAAAATACTAATAATTTTAATATATTAAATAGTTGATAATTCATAAATGTCGAGTTAAATACAATTCTCAAAAGATCTACATAATAATCACAATTTATACAAATCTAAAATTAAATCAGCCAAATGTAACTTTCTTCACATGAAATCCTAAATCGTCCTTGCAAACTTGTTGGAAGAAAAATACTCCACGAGTCAAATGCCTAATACAGATAAAAATATACAAAAGATTTATTCACAACCGAAATACTAATCAAATGACAAAATACAAAACAAGGTCTCAAATATAAATACCAATAATAATATAATTTTCAAAGTTTAAATAGAATATATCCGAATCAACATAAGTAAAGAGACAAAATGTATAATAATCAAAGTGGCTAAGGATTATTTCAAATCAAGCTCAAAATAAAATGTAACCTTACCGCATGCATAAATTAAAATAATGTCACATGCATAAATCACGACAGATCAAGGAATCCAAATACACGCGAAATGGTAGGAATGTATAAGATAAACATCACCAATCCAAGCAAAACAAAATAAAAATTACTACCGACCCATACACATCCTAAACAAACATATCAAATGGTCAAAGCACCCGTAACAACATAAAAAGGATACATTGTTGACGATCGCATTCTTTATGAAAAGTGTCATACCTCTGGTGAGAGGATACGTCTCGCGGTACTTCCTCACATGTGATTATAACTTATTATACCCCTATCAGGATGCCCCCAAAATTAGGTATACATCACCCATCTTGGGTCGCCAGACACACGGTATGTAATTCAAATACAATTAGATATAAACCGTCAGATAACGATAAAACATAAACCGTGAGTTTGAATACAAATATTATCTACTAGAGATTATACAAACTCAAAAGGAGTCATCATTACAATTATTATCACACTATTTCACTGCATAAAGTGAGGACTACTAATATTATCCTTCCTCGACCATCACTCCGCTTCTCCGACTCGTCTCAAATTTATATATTCTCATTTTCCTCAAGAGAATAAAGTGAAGGAAGGGTGAGCTCAACTAGCCCAAGAAGAAATATTATGACTAAGATAATGCGTAATAAATTATCATTAGCCTCCAACAATGTTAAACTGATAAAATACAATAGACATCAAGTTTAACTGCAGCAGAACAAGCAATCCATTAAAAGAGTCAAGTATAAAATAAAATATACTATCTTTTATGATTAAAAAGGTTTTTAATCACTGTTATCGCTAAGACTCAGCTTAATAAATATTCCACATCATGAAATCATCCCTGCACTACAGGCCAATGATATTCTTTAGTATCACAACTACGAATTATCCATGCTCTACGGGCCAAAGATAATCATGTTTTCATTATCGATCCTGATCATGCCATAAAACAATTCATCTTTACACCCTTGGCCGAAGAGAATCCATAGCCATAATCATACCAAAAACCGTCCATCAATGCACTACGCCAACGAAGACTTTTTTCCACATCATTTGTAATATTACGGCCATGATTATACCCGAATAATCCCCTCGGTCATAATCATACCATATCCATCTATGCACTACGTGCCACATGTGATGACTTTCAACATAACATAAACATGAGGATGATGACAATGATATAAGAATTCAATTAAACAAGTTCAAGAATTAATTTGTCCAGAACCAATAACGCCCAAATTGTCAACACGACATCGCTTTGTAGAGTAAAATTCAAGAATGCTCGTAAGAATATTCCCCTAAAAGATATCGGACGAAGCGCAAATATCAAGGATATTCCACTAATTTCATGGAGTATAAGTCAAAATTTTAATCAACTCGAGTATAATACCGTAATGTAATAACAAAAGATATCACCACGCACGCAGATTTTCGATGTATCGGTTATTTCAATGTATAATAATAATGGAACCAGTCGTGAAATTCATTAACCGATGTGATATTCCAATGTAATAATAAATGCGAATAATAAATGATGAAACCAGTCCCACAGATAGAAGATGCATGTGATATTCCGATGTATTAATAAGAATGTCACCAAGTATAGGTAGCCTCACAGAGACAAAAGTTATTCCAATGTAACAATAAAGAAATGGAATAACAAAAGTTCTTCTTGAATACAAAAGAATAATATCCTCACAGTAAAATAATACTTGATATAAGAGTAAAGGAAGTGGCAAAACTTTTCTTCTATCTCTATAGTCTCTCTATAGTTTCTCTCTCAGAGTTCAAAGAATTCGTGTAAGAAAATAATGGGCGAACGAGCTTCTATTTATAGGAAAATGGAATGCATAAGAATTAATCCATTTAACTATCCGTATCGATTTACATTAACTGACTATCCATATTTAAAGAAAATCTTTTAAATAAAATATAATATATTCTATTTATATAAAAAGATTTTTACTACGCAAATACTACGCAAGCACTACGCAAAACACTATGCATAATAAAATATAATATATTCTATTTATAGAATAACTTTAATAAAGTATTCGCTTTATATAAAAGATGTTTCTATTTTATTACGTTAATAATAATGAATAAAACAAAACTTCTAAATCAACAATAATTGAATCAAATAATGTGAGATACTATGCAACAACTATCAGAAGAATAATCGAACAAAACCGAGTGACTTCTCACATAAATATCAATAATCAATACCGCGTGCTACTTACGCAACAACGCCAGACATCGTACTTTTACTACCGAAAGTAGTTCAACAAGATCAACTGTAAAACTTCCACTGTTATTTTCAATAAAATATTTTGTCGTTTTTCAATCGCCGACAATAATTCCGCCAGGGGTCCATTAATAATTGTGCCATTGCATTTAATATTTTCGCTTAAAACTAATATTTCCCGACCAATCAATATAATATGATAACTCAGATACTTTGTAAAATTTATAAATATTACCCACAACTATAACATTATCTCAAATTCACACCATAATATAAAAAAATTAATTCGAGAAAATTAATTCTTTATTCATAAAAACTGGGGTTTCACACCTATCGCTTTGTTCTAAAAAGATATGACGTTACAACACACGCGATATAATACAAACAAAATGGTTCTAAACATACATATATGAACTAAATCAAATCATACTTAGACAAGATACTCCAAAGTAATGTAACAACATGTACCGCTTCTATACATAAATATTAATATAGTTCTCTCGTGTGAAGAACAAATTCAAAATATTACAAAATATGAAGTTCAAAACATCAAGATTGATTCAAAGCAAAATAAGGATTTAATTAGAAACGAAACAATTAAGTGAGTACCCAAATTTTGAACGATTAAGAAGACAAACAAATCAACATAATGATAATATCAATGAAGAAATATGGACTATGTTCAAATTATAATAGAATAAACAGAGTTCAAATTATAGAATAAAGTCAATGTATCGATATCAAACTTCAATTCAAGAGTGTTAACAAAAATATAAGAAAAATGTAATGAATGATTTAGATATCACGAGATACACATAATATAACAATAATCAAAGGAATGGAGAACTGGATCCGTGATCTCATACTCAAAACCACTTATGATTAATAATTTCACAAAATCTTACCATCTAATGTCAACTATATCAAATAATAAATCTTATTCACCACCTAAACATATTCACCTCAAATTAAATATAATCCAAACTAATAATTCCAAAATATTTTGTAATCTATTCAAAGACCTTTTAATTATCAACTTAGATCAATATTAATACTCCAAAACTTAAAAGTTAATAACAAACTTAAGAAATCTTAAAACCCTAATATACAAATTATTCTTAAGACGTCAGTCTACTATTTGAGTCTTATCACCATAAGTAAAATTTATTTGTCAAATTAATTAATTTTAATAGAAAATTGACTTCAAATACTCTAATTTAGTCTCAAGAATCACCCAAATCAGATTTAAAATCATTAAGTTATACATTACTAAATATTAGAACTCACTATTAATTGTAAATATGCTTAAAAATCCTGCATCATCCACTTCTTAAAATTCATAACAAATCATACCTTAATTTTTAACGATTCAAAATTGATGAACATATTCACAAAGTTATATATGTATAACATATTTAAAAATTATAATGATCAAATGGTTGAATTAAAAGATATAACTAACGCGAATAAACATTAAAATATAAAAATTAATTTTTGATTTTAATGTTTACATTCAATCTATTTTAAATTTATTTTTCTTTCGATTATGATCATGATATCTAATTCAATGTCTATATTTTATTTAAAACAATCTCTAATTTAAAAACTCTCAGTAATTAAACTTAAAATCAAAGTATAAAATAATATTTATCTTTGTTGTTCGCTTTTTTTTTTTCAATATGCAGCAGTAAAGAATTTGACTTTTGTGCATGGGCGGAGCCATGTATAGGCTAGGGTGGGCTTTAGCCCGGGTGGAGTTTTTGGAAAATATTTAGTACTTATATATTTTCAATAGTCCAGCCTAATATTGTTTTCATGTTTTCTTGTATTAAGAAATTGCTTGGGCTTCTCATCTGTGTTTAAAGGTTTATACAATAATTTTTAGTTCTGTTTATCCAAGTGTACAATAATTTTTAATAAGTGTTTATGATTTTATCTAAGTGTTTTTTCCCTTGTGTCTTCATCTTTATTCTTAAGATATAGTTACATTTATTTAATCTAAGTATCCTCAAAGACCTGATGTCCTTATTTTTTTTTCGACATCCCGGATGGAGTAGTTTTTAGTGCTATGTTGGCCTCTATCTTGTTTAATTTTGATGTTTATTTGTTCATGCATCATTTGTTGCTAATTGTGGCACATTACTAAGATAGGAGTACTTGGTTGATATTATGCTTGTTGTATGCCATGCTTTGACTAATTTACTTATCTAGGTTTTGAAATCTAATGATACTATTAGCATTCAATATGTTATTTTTCACTATAATCATTCAATATAATCTTTCAATTGAACCAATTTTTTATAAGCCACAATGGAAAGTCAAGGAAGCAAGAGAGAAAAAATTTTGTTTTCTTTCTTTAAACCAAGAGAAAGTGCATCAATGACAACTAGTTTATACTTGTTAAATTCGTGAATTTGAGATAAATAACGTATTGAAATTACTTTGTTGATGTGATGGAGGTTATATATATGCTAATTCGAGTAATAAGTATGAAATTTTGGCTAAGCTCTCTATTATATATACTTATGAAATATGGGATTTTAGAGTACGCCTTCAAGGTGTTTGAAAATTTTCCTCTAAGAGGTTGTTATGCTAAAACTTGTGAATTAGCCAAGGTAACCTTTATATATATTTTGAATTTACGATCGATCTTGGTGGGACAATTTCACAGATATGGTTGGTACTTGATAGCCTGTAGGCAAAAATTCCTAGTTCTACGCCTTGCTTTTGGTTTTATGTAGTCAAACCAATTCCTATTAGCAAGCAGGAGTGAATCAAAACATTTACGCATAAGGGTAATGTTTCACGCGCATGAATGGAGCACTGAGCACTCCTATTATAATTGGTAGACACCCGTCGATTGTTCGTGGCTCGCGTACAAAAATAATTTGTTGGTTATTCTTCAAAATTTCTGTAACCCCCGTTTAGAGTTAATACCCTAGCCGTTACGTTTTCTGTAACCCCCAACGGTTAATGGGAAATTCTCAACATTAATGTGTCTAACATTCTGATCATCCTTATAAATATCACTATTATAAGAGATATATCATTATCATATTCTTCTTCTCATAACAAGAAATCGCATTTGTTCTTCACATAATATACAGTTTATTTTCTTACACAAATATATACTCTGTTAATTGAGCAATCCACAAAGACAAGTCCAAATCCTCCTTCCGTGAGTACACATGATCGGAGACTTCGCCGTTGAATCCTGAAGAGTGACCGCTGGCAGCCCATTTGTACCATGATTATTATTAGTGGGGGCGAAATCACTTTTTAGGACAGTAGCTCTGCTACGCCTCGGTTTTCCAGCTAAGTTGTTCCAATTTACTGTATTATTTTTCTTGTTAATTGTTATATTTTCCAACAATCTAAAAAGTGATTTCAAATATTAACAAGAATACATGTTTTTAGATATTATGTGCTAAAATTTGAGATTATTGCAATTGCATTTAGTTGCTGATATGCGGAATAATGTTTGCAATCAATTTGATTGATATGATATTTGTGTTGTCAATCGTGTTTAATTGAAAATTTTGGTGGGTTCTCGCTTGAAAGGTCAGGTGTTTAGATTACGAAGAATCAAATTGGAAAATCAACACAAAAGAATGTTACACACTTACTTCATTGCAAAGATGATTCGATAAATTTGAATTTGATAGGTGCCACCTAGGTGCCTATCAATTGTTTGAATAAAATCCTCATTGAAAGTCGAGGTAATTTGAAATGGGTGGAGAATTAAATTTTGGTTCGAATAAAGGTGACTTGGTTTTATTTTGTATGGGTTGCAAAGATGCAACCAAGAGAGTGATTTATCAAAATCGAGTTCGAATGATTGATTTAGTTGTTTGTCTCGAGAGCAGATTGATTGGTGAGGAGGCTTCAACTTGGATACTCTTATGAGTCAGTCATGTGGTGATGGCATAAGTGACCCACTATGTATTTATGTTTGCGATCATTCGTTTCGATCTTATCGTGAGTATTATCACTAATTTATATTAAGAAAATCCCATGAGATACAAGAATAATATATATGTATTGTGTTCTCTCAACTTGCAAGCTTATCTCAATGTATATAAATTTGCACTATTGCAATTGTAATGCTTCAGAGAATAAGAATTTAATGAGAGATCAGAACTTATCTAACGGTTCTATATATTGTAACTACTACATATTTATAATGGAAAAATTAAGAATGAAAAGTCAAAGATCTCAGAATAAGAGTTTTGACGAGGAATATCAATTTCGTAAACTAGTTTACATTTTCGGGCGCAATTCATTAATCTCATAAAGCTTTTGAGTTACTCATGGTGAAGAACCGAGAAAGGATAGTTGTTCAAAACGTCTGAGAGAGAATGCTTTGCAATTTTACTCATGTCGACATATTGATGTTCTAGAATAGTGTGCTTGCAAACCTAAAGTGCGACTTTGTAGAATTTGTATCTTTTATATTGTGTTAGATACATAAATTTTACTTCACTCCTCCAATGCCTTTCTTATCGCAATTTCTATTAACTAAATTAAAAAAAGGAAGTCAAATATAAAAGATCGAAAGATCAATTTGAAGTTTGTTGGTCAGATATTACTAATATATCTTTCCTATTCAATTTAAATTCAGAAATGTGTACGCTTCCTCGGATGATGTAATAATATCGAGCAATTTATTAACGGCTTTCGTCAAGTTTTCAAAGAAAAAATTGGAAAGAGGAGCAATATAAAGAAAAAACAGGAACTTCGATTTTAAGAGCTCAAGTCATCACATTTCTAAAATGGAAAATTTCGCTAAAACCAGGAAGCTAGTATTGATATTTTTCTGAAAGATTCATTTAGAGAAATCATTTCAGTTTTGAACATAAAATGCAAGATATTTGTTCTATCCCAGACGCATCAATTGTCACAATTACGTATCCAATATATATAGCTAACCCATGGTGTTTGGAATTAAATTACCATGTTGTAATAACACACGTATTCTTGTTTTTAGTGGGGTAATTTAGGTTTTATTAATTTTATTGAATTATTCCCTAAATTCACGCCTTATGAAAATGAAAGATTAATGGATTTTCATATATCTATCTTTGATCTTTATCTTGTTTATTATGGACGGAGGGTACCTTTTTACTTCTACCGTAGTGTCAAATAATAATTTATGTGGTGTCTCCTTTTCATTCTTTATGCTTATGCGTTAAGAATATTCGTGCATTCCAATTTGGAAGTCACGCTAGTGGTAGGTTGAAAAATAATTGAAGATTCTCATTATCCGAGCAATTTTAGGCAATACCTCTAACAATATTTAGGCTTCGTGGTTGAGAAAAGAGAAGAATCAAAGCTTATTTTAAATATAGCAGAGAAGTTAATCATCTTTGTCCCGATTATGCTTCAATTTTATGGCTCAACATGTCAGTCTGCTAGATGTTCATTTCGTGACTTCAAAGTTTCATCAGATAAATTATGTTAAAACATTATTCTACATAAAAGTAGGAGTTGCAGATGGAGTGTGCTAGTTTGGATCATTAAGTGAAGTGAAATGACTAGAAGGTGTAATTGTTGTTATTGTCAAGGGTGACATAGAAATAGCTTGTTCTCAAAATGCGTATGTCGTAATAAGAAGATGTATAATTACGTATAGTAATGTTATATTCATCTTTAGGTTGAAATCCAGATTTATTTATATTGAGGATTTAACTAAAACTTAGAAGAGTTTTTGGCAAACATAATACTATGAAAACAGCAAACCAGAAATGAGACACTAGGGTGAGTTACTAGGCATTCTTTTTGTACAATGTATCCGCCGCCTTGCATAAGACATGACTCTGTAATATTGTTTCTATCGAGTCGAAGCTCGAAGTTGGATATTGTTTAGGCCATTTCAAAGAAGACACTTGTGTTTCTACTCCTTTTAGTCATGCCATTCTCAGAATCGTTGTTGAGAATTTGCTAATATTTGGTAATCGATGAGAAAGTTGTGAAAAATTATTAAAATATTTTTTATTCTCTAAATTTGACATGAAAACAAACTTGATTCTCGGTACGAGAATTAATAAAAATGCACATGGTTTGTTTTATTATGTGGAATTCTTAAGAAATTTAATTTCTTTAATAAAGAGTCATTAGGAACACCTTGTGACTCTAGTGTGTGCATTTAAAGAAAAATAAAGGGGATTGATATCGCACAAATCAAGATGTCGTAATCATTGATAGTGTAATGTACTTAATGAATTGTGTTCGACCTGATATTGAATATGTCATTAGTAGACTTAGCAAATATATGCATAATCTTTCATAAGTTCATTGGAATACATTGTCACGTCTAATGAGATATTTAAGAGGAACAGTTAATGTAAGTGTACATTTTTCTGATAATCCTAATGTTTTTGAAGGATATTGTGATGCTAATTGGGTATCTGCTAATGATGAAACAAGTTCCACTATTGGATATATGTTTATTTTAAGTGGATGAGTTGTTTCTTGGAGATCTGCTAAACAAACTTGTACTGTTAAATCTACTATAAAATCTGAATTTATTGCATTAGAATTGACAAGTACAGAAGCAGAGTTGCTGAGGAATTTATTAGTAGACATAATAATTCTTTATATATCTCTGCATTGTGATTCTCAAGCTGCTATTGGACGAGCAATGAACCATGTGTATAATGGGAAACAGAGACGTATTCGCTTGAGATATAATGAGGACTGATCAGTAAACAATGTTATTTCCATGAAATTTGTGATGTCTGAAAAGGCTTACAAAGGGATTGATTAAAAAGAGTGTCCAAGAAGCATCCAGAGGGATGAGACTATTGCCAACATCTTGAGTAAGTAATACGCGATGGAAACCCAACCCATGTGATTGGAGATCCCATGAATTGGGTTTAATGGGTAACAACAAGTCACGAATTACTTAATTATAAAGACTACAATTATTTATATCCCTTCAGGTGCATGTGGTGCTTCTCGACAAATTGTGAAAGGATGAATCGTTTAGATTCTTAATGAAACTCATAGCCCCCAAAAGGTGGTGTATGTCAAGATACACTTAATGGGTTCACCTATATAAAGGTGGAAGTGTAGGCGCTTCCTATGAGAGTCTTTCGCAAACTCTCAGAGCCTTTATGAAAATCGGGATATAAAGATATGGCCTAGAACGCGCAGCAAATCATGGACTTCATGAGGATTCAGGATTTTTAGATATGTGTGCAAGTCCATTTGATTGTATCATAGATAATGTGTTTAAGACTGTAGTTCACCTATAATCTACAATCATGAGCTTGTTCCACTAAATGTCGATTCAAACCCACAAAGTATCGACATTATGTATCTAAAATTCATTGCCCTTCTCACTTCCTTTTAATTTTTCTCTCTTTGATAATTTTGGATCATGTGGGGGATAGTTGGTTATTCTCCAAAATTTCTGTAACCCCCGTTTAGAGTTAATACCCTAGCCGTTACGTTTTCTGTAACCCCCAACGGTTAATGGGAAATTCTCAACATTAATGTGTCTAACATTCTGATCATCCTTATAAATATCACTATTATAAGAGATATATCATTATCATCTTCTTCTTCTCATAACAAGAAATCGCCTTTGTTCTTCACATAATATACAGTTTATTTTCTTACACAAATATATACTCTGTTAATTGGGCAATCCACAAAGACAAGTCCAAAGCCTCCTTCCGTGAGTACACACAATCGTAGACTTCGCCATTGAATCCTCGGAGAGTAATGACCGCACATTGACCCATTCATACCATGATTATTATCAGGTAAGTAAATCACTTTTTAGGACAAGATGGTATGACGCCCCAAAATAGGTATACATCACCTATTCCGAAAGTTGTCAATACATGGTACGTAAACAACTACAACTTTATTATTACAACAAGAAATCGTGAGTTTGAATACAAATATTATCTTCTAGACAATATCTATACTCAAATAAATCCTCATCACCTTTATTGATACATTATTTTACAAAATGGTGAGGACTACTAAGCAATCCTTTCTAAAACCTTCATTCCATACCCCGACTGCATTGCTCGCTTATATTCTCGCCTCCCCGAGAAAAATGGAACAAAAAGGAAAAGTGGTGAGCTCAACTAGCTCAAGAAGAATATTATGACTAAGATAATATACAACAAATTATCGTTAGTCTTTAACAGGAAAAATCTAATAGAATACAATAGACAACAAATTTTAAATCAATACTGCAATGAAATAATAATTCATTAGAAGAGTTAAGTAGAGAATGCAAACTACTATCTTCTATGTATGAATTTAAAAGTTCATCGCTCTATCTTTTATCCCCCAGAACATCAATCAATATACATCCGAATCAAATATTCATCTTGCACTACTGTGCCAAAGATATTCATCATTAGGTCATGTTCATTTAAACACTGCTCATCTTTTGCACTACGTGCCAAAGATATTCTTCGAAATCATTCATCTTTGCACCACAGCCAAAGATATTCTTAAGAAATCATTCATCTTTTGCACTACACGTGCCAAAGATATTCCATAATATCATCATTTAAGACCGAGGATGATGAAAATATTTTTTAAAGAAACGAATCCAAAGGAAACAAAATGACAAGGATTAAGGATTAAGGATTCGCATTTGGTTTTATCCACGCCCAAAAATACCTCAAAAATAATCATAGTGGTGTAAAATTCAAGAATGATCAAAACATGGATACAATCGTAGCAAGTATCCGCATAATAGATGTTTTGACGAAAAGAAGAAATTTTATTTTTTGGTGAATAAGTATCAGATATCGTGAATAGTCCGATATCGTGAATAAGTCTCAGATACGTGAATAAGAATCTCGACACCAAAAGATAGAAATTCCACAAAAACATTTTCACGCTTCATTAATAGTACTCGTGAATAAGAATCGTGAATAAGAACTTCATGAATAAGAACTCGTGAATAAGAACTCATGAATAAGAACTCATGAATAAGTAACCCCATAAAAAAGTTCCAAATTTGATAAAAACTTCAGATCAACATTTCAAAGATAATGATATTCAAGAAATAATATCATTACAAAAAAATAATATTCCTTACCTCGAAAGATTAAGATTTCAAATTGGAATCAAGGGTATAGTCTTTCAAGGAACTTGCACCGCCTAACAATACTCAAAGTATACTCACAAGAATATTTCAATATATCGAGAGAGAAATAGAGAGAAACTTCAGTTTACGGTGTGTTTTCAATTCTAACCCAAGACCCTATTTATAGGAAAATGCTAACACCAAAAGCAGTAAAATTGAATATAATATTAATATATTTTTCACATTTTCTTTAGCCCACCTTAGACAACTGATCTCAGCCCATTTGAATCACATGTGAGGCCAACTTAGTTGCAAAAAACGTTTTTCTCAAAATAATTAACTAAAACTCCCAAAAATTAATTATTTCGGAACTTCGGAACTTCAATAATTCATAATAAATAGCCTTTTCATCAGAAAATTTGAATCTCGCGAGTTTTTATAGGAAATTCAATTCTCTACAACTTTGCAGAAGAAAGTTTTTCCAAATTCCAAATAGAAATTGACCGAAATCCACAAACGGGTGATTTTACAAGCTATAATCAAATTTCGGTCAATAATTGTGTCCACCAACACACAAATCATGTGTTAAACATTTAATACCACAAAAATACTCTTCCTACTCATATACTCATATATCCCACATTCATTGTAAAAATATCACCGTTAATATATTATTAAAATAATATATTTAAATGAATTATTTTATCAGAAAAAGATAAAATATTAATTTTCAACAATTGTCATTTTAAAAATTTTCTCCATCTATATCCACATAAAATCAATATTTTCCTCATCATATAAATCAATAATTAATTATTCACAAATAATATTCTGTAATCACAATATTGACAACAAAGGTAGCCTCCCAGGAAAGAGGGGGCTTTCCAATAAGAATTTCTTTCTTCTGGCGCCAGCAATTAGATGATCAAACCTCTCCTTAGATGTAACTTTCTAGACATTGCCAATAATGTTATCTAATAATATTATTCAGATAATATGAATTATTGCTTCGATAATAAAAATACCGTAATGACAATTATCAAACAACAAAGAATATAAAATATCAACGCAAAGAATTATTAATTCAATAAAATAATCGAAGCAAGAATTAGTGTAACCATTATCGAAAAGGCCTTCTTCACGTAAGAATCAATAATTGGTGCACATCGTGTGCTACTTGCTCAACAACGCGTATTAGTGTGTTTTAACCACCGGGTATTCCAACAAGATTAATCTGTGAATAACTACGCCCATTATTTAAAAACAACTTATATTTTGTCGTTTTCTTCATCCAATCACTTTCCGTTATATGGAATTCCACACATGGTCACGTACCATCGCATTTAATATTCCCGACAAAGCATTTAATATTCCACGACCAAACGAATATTCCCTGACGATAATGAATATTTTATAACCACTGCTAATTTTGAAATATTTTGTATTTAACCCTTAACTATCCACATTAATCAAATCAACCCTTACTATTTCAAAATAATAAATAAAGGAAATTCCTTTTATTTAAAAATTTCGGTCTTACAACCTCCCTCCTTATGAAATTTCGTCCTCGAAATTGATGTACGCACTGTGTTTTGAAAAGGTGAGGATACTCGCTTTCATTTCCGCTTCCAACTCCCCGTGTCATTTCCTCTATAGCATGATTCCTCCACAAAACTTTAACTGTGTGGTATGACCTTTCTTAGCGTAGGACATGCTCCTTCCTATCCAAGATCTTGACAGTACCTCCTCATACGTTAAGTCTCTATTTATCTCGTCCTGGTTCTAACTCAATAACGTGGTTCGGGTCTTTCACATATTTATTTAAGGATGATATGTGAAACACATTATGAACACAAGACATACCGAGGTAACGCAAGTCTATAGGCTACATTTCCTACTCGGTCAAGAATTTGAAATGGACCAATAAATCGTGGATCGAGCTTTCCTCTCTTCCCAAATCTTGTAACTCCCTTCCATTGGAGCAACTCTCAACAATACATGATCCCCTACATTAAATTCCACGCCCTTTCGATGAAGATCCGCATAACTCTTTTGTCGATCTTGTGCCGCTTTGTATCGTTGTCGAATCATTTGGATCTTTTCGGTGAGTCATATCGCATTAACTTCGGGTCCCAACAATGTTGCTTCACCCACCTCATCCCAACATATTGGAGAACGACATTTTCGTCCATATAATGCTTCAAATGGAGCCACACCTATACTTGCCTGATAACTGTTGTTGTAGGAGAATTCCACCAATGGTAAATACTTATCCCAACTACCTTTGAAGTCTAGGACACAGAGTCTTAATAGATCTTCAAGAGTTTGAATAGTCCTCTCGATTGTCCATCTGTTTGGGGATGGTATGCTTAACTAAATCGCAAATCTGCGCTCATAGCTTTCTGCAAGCTAACCCAAAATCTTGAAGTGAATCTTGGGTCACGATCCGAAACTATGGATACAGCATGCCATGCAACCTCACAATCTCATTCACGTACATACTAGCAAGACGTTCAAGGGAATAAGTCTCCCATATCGGCAAGAAATGAGCAGACTTGGTTAATCTATCAACAATAACCCAAATAAGATTGATGCTTGAAAACCGTAGTAGGAAGACCCGAATCTAAATCCATAAGTAATGTGTTCCCACTTCCATTCCTAATCTCAAGTGGTTGCAACGGACCCTTAGGTACAAGATGCTCCGCCTTTTTACGCCGGGTAAGTTAAACACATCGAGATAAACTTTGCAATCTCTCTTCATATTGTTCCACCAAAATGTATGTCAAGATCACGATACATTTTAGTACTTCCAGATGGATTGCAAATGGCGATTGTGTGCCTCCATCATAATTTTGTACTTCAAATTAGAGTCGTTAGAAACACAAAGTCTGAGAGTGGACTCAAGTATTCCTTCTTCATCAATTCTCGCTTCCTAATAGCTCTTTTCTCAGATTTCTTCTTCATGCACGCATCATTTTCGGCCGGTGGCTTAAGAACCTTAACTTTTTCTATTAAAGTTTTCTACGCGATACTTGACATCATCTTTTCGTTCCCCGTGCGATATGATCTTCTACTCAATGCGTCACCTACCACGCTCGCTTTACCGGGATGGTATTGAATAGTGTGGTCGTAGTCTTTTCAATAGTTCGAGCCAACGTCATTGCCAGATGTTGAGTTCTTTTGAGTGAAGAAATATTTAAGGCTTTTTATGGTCCGAATATATCTCCACTTTCTCCCCATATAGATAGTGCCTCCATATCTTTTAGCTGAACGATCGGGCCGCTAACTCTAGATCATGAGTAGGATAATTCCTCTCATACTCTTTTAAGTTGTCGCGAGGCATATAGCTATGACTTTCCCACGTTGCATGAGAACACATCCTAACCCTTTGCTCAAGCATCGTCAGTAGATAATAAATCCATCCGAACCGAGATGGTATTGTTAGAACAGTGCCGAAATAAGTCTCCTCTAAGCTCTTGGAAACTCTTCTCTCATTCTTCACTCCAAACGAATTTTGTATCCTTCCGGAGTTAGTTGGGTTAATGAAGTAGCGATTCGAGAAAACCCTTCCACGAATCTCCAATAATAACCAAATTTAAGCCCAAAAACCACGTGACTTCACCACCGACTTTGGCTGTTCTCAACTTTCAGATTGCTCAATCTTCACGGATCAACAGATACTCCATGTTTTCGACACCACGTGCCCAAGGAATGCTACTTCCTCGCCGTAACTCACATTTCTTCAATTTGGCATATAGTTGGTTTTCACGAAGCCTTTCGAGTTCCAAACTTCAAATGGTGCTCATGATCTTCACGGCTTTTGGAATATATGAGGATGTCATCAATAAAGACAACAACGAATCGATCCAAATATTCCTTGAATACTCGGTTCATCATATCCATGAAAGCCGAAGCATTAGTTAGTCCGAAAGACATGACTAAGAATTCATAATGCCCATACCGAGTTCTCAAGGCGTCTTTGGAATATCCTCGATTTTAATCTTCAAATTTGATGATATCCGTAAGCTAAGATCGATTTTTGAAAAGAATTGTGCTTCTTGCAATCGGGTCAAACAAGTCATCAATACGAGGTAGAGGATACCTATTCTTGATGGTGACATGGTTCAATTCCCCGATAGTCAATACTAAAGTCGCATACCCCGCTCTTTCTTCTTTACGAATAAAAAAGCAGAGCACCCAAGGAGATGTACTAGGGACGAATGAAACCGATGTCCAACAATTCTGTAGTTGGACCTTTAACTCCTCAAGTTCAATAGAGCCATTCGATATGGGGTTTAGAAATGGGCTTTGCACTGTGTTCAAGATCAATAAAGAATTCAACTTCACGCTACGGGGGTAGCCAGGAAGTTCTTCGGGAAATACGTCCCGGAAAGTCAATAACAACAGAATATTATTCAAATTTGACGTGTCTTTATTCAAATCCATAATACGGGCTAAGAAAGCTTGACATCCGCTTTTTTAATAAGCGAATAGCTTTATGATTAGATATTACGGTTGTAAGACCCGAATTTTATGAAATAAAAGTATTCAATTTTTCTATTCAAGAATTGGTTAAATTGATAAAAGTTAAAGTTAAGGGTGATATATGAATTTTTTTCAAAATAAGCAAGGGGTATAAAGTATTCATTATTATCGCTTCAGAATATTCGTTTGGTCGTGGAATATTCTTTTCCGCTTAGGGAATATTTATTTACTGACAAGCATGACCATGTGTGGGCCCCATAACAAAAAGCGATTGGATGAAAAAACGACAAATATAAGTTGGTTAAAAAAATAACGGTAGTAGTTATTACTGTTAAGACTCATTGGAATACCCTTGGTTAAAATCTAAAGAATACGCGTGGTCGCATAAAGAAGACACCAGATTGCACAATATTGTTGAATTATTGATCCTTACGTAAGAAGGCACTACTCAATAATTTTCACAAAGATTATTGCTCAATATTTTATTTTATTGATTCAATAATTCTGCGTTGATATTTTTTATATTATTGTTGTTCAATAATTGTCACCGCACATTATCTCCATTATCGGATCAATAATTCATATTATTTGAATAATATTATTAGATAGCATTATTGGCAATGTCTAGAAAGTTTCACAAGGAGAGGTTTGGTCACCTAATCAAGGCCAAGAAGGAGAAATCCTTATCTGAAAGCCCCTCTTTCCAGGAACTACTCATTGTCATAAATGTGATTCGTAATATTATTTGTGAATAATTAATTATTGATTCATATGATAAGAAAATATTTATTTGATGTGGATATAAATGATGGATTTATTTATGTGGTTATAAGTGAAGGAATTAATGATGAGGTGTTTTATCAAGATTTATTTAAATGGAGAACAAAATATGTGATTTTCGTAGGAAAAAATAGTTTATTACTTGATTTTGTAAAATCCATAACTCTTTGTGTATAATGAGTTAAGAGATGAGCCATATATCAAAAGAAAGCCCTAGAAGTAAGCTAATCAGAAATTTGAATCACCCAAAAAATTCTTTGTAGATATTTCGTGGTGAAATTTTGAATGAAATCGTCCGAAGGACTAATAGTCCGAAAAATCGTCGCTGTTCTTCACTATATTAAGTGAGTTATAAATTTTGATCCGACCGTTGGATCGTTGTAATTTTTGGATATGTTATACATACATAAGTTGAGTATATGTCCACAAATTTTGAACCGTTAAAATGAACGAATGATTTGTTATGAATTTTAAGAGGTGATTGATTCGGAAATTAGGTTTATAATTGATTTTGGTGGAAAATTCTAGAATTGAGTGGGCCCCACTCTTGGTTGTTGGGGAAGATGGCTGATTTTTGGTGGGTGGGAATAGTAGCGGTGTAAAGCCATCAAAGTTGCAAAAGTTAAGTCACGCCTTCAAGGTGCTAACATTTTCCTATAAATAGAGGCTAAGTTAGAATTGAAAATCACACCGTAAACAAAGTTTTCTCTCTTCTCTCTCTAGATTATCGAGTGTAATTTGTGAGTATTTAGATACTTGGTGAGTTGATATTCATCGAGTGCAAGTTTCCTTCACTGTAATATCCGATATCCCGTCGGAAGTCTTTTCTTTTGAGGTAAGGGATAGTAAGGGATATTATTTTTTTGTAATGATATTATTTCTTCAATATCATTATCGTTGAAATGTTGATCTCAAGTTTTTATCAAATTTGGAACTTTTTCATGCTTGGGTTACTATTCATGAGTTACTTATTCACGAAGTTACTATTCATGAGTTACTATTCACGAGTTACTATTCACGAAGTACTATTCATGTAAGCGTGAAAATGTTTTTTGTGGAATTTCTATCTTTTTGGTGTTTGAGTTCTTATTCACGATAAGACTATTCACTTATCAAGAATCTAAGACTATTCACCTAAAAATGAAAATTTTCTTTTTCGCCTAAAATATCTATTCGGATACTAGCTTTGATTGTATCCATGTTTTGATCATTCTTGAATTTTACACCACTATGATTATTTTGTGGTATTTTGGACGTGGATAAAAACCAATGCAAAGATGAATGATTTGAAGAATATCTTTGCTTGAAGAGTGCAAAGATGAATTATTGATGAATATCTTTTGCTCGTAATGCAAAGATGACACGTTGTTGAATATCTTTAGCTTTGTAGTGCAAAGATGAATTATTGATGAATATCTTTGGCAGTAATGCAAAGATGACTTGTTGATGAATATCTTAGCACCAGAGTGCAAAGATGAATTATTGATGAATATCTTTGGCTTGTAATGCAAAGATGTCCCGTTGTTGAATATCTTTGCTTTGTAGTGCAAAGATGAATTATTGATGAATATCTTTGGCTCAGAATGCAAAGATGTCCCGTTGTTGAATATATTTTTTTGTAGTGTAAAGATGAATCTGTTGATGAATATCTTTGGCCCGTGGTGCAAAAGATGAATTATTTAGTATGATTTAACAGCAGAACTGTGATTTGGTATAACCATGATCTTTGATGTTTTTGTAAAGACAAGTGATGAAAATTATCTTTGTCTTCGATGAGGAAAGGAATTTAGAACTACAATTACGATTATGAAGTTATACACGTGATTGTGGGATGTGAATTGTTGATTGATGTTACGGTGGATAAAACATTGTTGGTGGATTTTTAACATGGAGAAGATAATAGACTTTATAGTCTATTCGACTCTTCTAATGGATCGCTTTCATTCCACTGCAACCATGGTTGAAAAGTTTTATTATCTACCATATGTTCTAAATCTACGATTTATTATCGATGAAGACTATTGATAATTTATTTATCTTTAGTCATAATATTCTTTATCGAGCTAGTTGTTTCACCCTTTTGTTTCACAATTCCTTTCGTGTAATAAAAGTGTAATTTTGGGTCGAAATGGGGATGTAAGCGAGGAATAGAGTGGTGGTCTATAGATGTTGAGGGTGAGGTGAATTTAACTTGGAATGGTGTTTTGTCACTATCATACAAGATGTCTAATGACATACAACCTCGTGTTATCATAAGACATGGTCAGTCTTTCATCCACTTCATTGAATATATTTACAAGCACTACCTATATAATCTTGGTGTTTGTTTGGAGTATAATACCCAATTAGAGACAGTGGAGATAATGATATGTCAAGAGAAGACTCACCATTGGGAAGAATATGATAGTAATCTTCTCGCTTTTTTCTTTGGGGTTTATTGGGTTAACCAAGGATAATTGCCGCGGCCATATGATATCTACCACAACCTAAAAGCATGGCCTCCCATGTACAAAGGTTTCTTGAGCACTTCCCAAAGTTTCTAATTTCTAAAACAGCTGACTACCTTTTATGTAAGGTGTCATGGTGACGTGTTATCCAAGTTGGTGTCCAGAGTTACATTTGGTATATATTGGTATCCAAACTCACAAAGATATGTGTTGTTGTATTTTGCACGACAATTGTTGTAATAAAGTTGTAGTTATTTCTGTACCATGTATTTAACGACTCAGAATAGGTTGGATGGAATGGACCTATTTTGGGGTTGTTACAACAATGATCGATTTTAATGGTTTAGTTGCTTGAATTCGCACAACAGTTGGTTAGAATATGAAAACTAACAACCTTACGAAAACAATCAATTTTGGCATGATGAGTAGTTAACCAATCAATCAATCCCTAAAATCACATCAAAAGCAAGTATCTTTAAAGAGATAAGGTCAACAGGTGTAAGGTAATGGTGCCAACTTGAATCAAACAAGATTTATAAACAAAGTGGATGTGATGAAAGTTTCTCTAACGGAGTTTTCACAGACAGTCAAAGTCTAATTTCTCCCGAGTCAAGTTTAAACGTTGAGCACATGCAGCAGAGAGATAAATGAATGGGTAAGACCCAGATCAAGTAAGGTATAAACTTCGCAAAGAATTTATAAATACTTTACCCGTGATCACCTCGTTTGGGTTCTCGCATTATGACCATCCAACAATAAACGCTTCTTCCCTAATCGTTGACTTTGACTTTTCTAGGGATGATTTTTGAGTCACCGTCCCTCATTGAACTAGGTTTCGCCATCGCATAATCTCGAAAGCGATATGTCCTTCCTTTCCACAACTATAGCAGATACTTGAGCTGTTGTGGGCGGTTTGACCGATATGTCCTCTTTTCCCGCATTTGTAGAGATATGACCGGTGGTCGTTTCTCTCCCTTAGAACCGATTTACGCCAAGACTGCTGCGTCTTCATATGGTCGTTGTTAAATCTCCTTTTAAAATCTCCTCCCGACTCGCTTTCTTTCGCTTTTCACGGCCATGATTACCACCGTAGTGGTTACCATTTTCGTCCGTCCTCTGCTTTCTTTCTCCGCAGTTATCATTATTCTCATTGACCGCCATCTCGAGCACGATCACCGCCAGGGTCCTCGTTGACCGTATTCGTTATCTCTCTTCTAATAATTGAGCCCTGCTTACAATATCTCGAATAGAGAGAAAGTTTATGAGAAATGAGATATCGACGTACGCCGGTTTCAAACCTCTAAGAAACATCCGCCATACGCTCCTCATTCTCCACCAAATGAGGTGCAAACTGGATAACTCGCAAACTTTGCCTCGCATCGAGACACCGTCATGTTGTTTTGTTCCAACTGATGAACTCCACTTCCTTCATACGACGAACACTTTCGTGAAAGTATTTGTCATTAAATAATTCTCAAATGTCTCCCACGACACGCCGAAAAGGTAATTTGGATGGGTACGCTTCACGACTCCCACCAGAGTCTGTCTCGCCACGGAACATAAAGGTGGCGAATGGAACTTCTCGTTTCTCCGCATCCCAAGACATCGAATATCTTGGTAATTTGTGACCCATGTTTCCGCCATGATCGGATCTCGCTTTCCCTCAATTCTCGTGGTCCCAACTCTTTGAATCGCTTGGTCACGTGACAAACCGTGAATTGCTATCATTTCCTCCTCAGTATTTTGAACACGAGTCTCCTAAATCGATTTTGCATGAACTCGCAAAAAACTTCTAAACATCCCCTCGCTCATCATCTCGCTTTCAACGGTGGTGTTGTTGGTGGAGGTACATTGCCAAATTTGTTGACGTTCTCCTCGTTGGTAAAGACAGCATCTCCACGGTCTCATTTACTCCACTGTTAATATTCTCAAATCGACATTCTCAAATCATCATCATAAACAAGGGTTAATTAAGGAAATCAATATATCACATAATATCCCTATATCTTGATCAACTAACAAATAAGCTTAGGTAGGACACACTAGCGAAGGATTTACTCGCTCTCCCTCCTAGTTCTATTCCCCGATCTCCGCTGGAGATCATATCCCTAAGCTCGATACCAATCGTGACGCCCCAAAATAGGTATACATCACCTATTCCGAGTTGTCAATACATGGTACGTAAACAACTACAACTTTATTATTACAACAAGAAATCGTGAGTTTGAATACAAATATTATCTTCTGATAATATCTATACTCAAATAAATCCTCATCACCTTTATCGATACATTATTTTACAAAATGGTGAGACTACTACTAACAATCCTTTTCTAAAACCTTCATTCCATACCCCGACTGCATCGCTTATATTCTCGCCTCCCGAGAAAAATGGAACAAAAAGGAAAAGGGTGAGCTCAACTAGCTCAAGAAGAATATTATGACTAAGATAATATACAACAAATTATCGTTAGTCTTCAACAGGAAAAATCTAATAGAATACTGATAGACAACAAATTTTAAATCAATACTGCAATGAAATAATAATTCATTAGAAGAGTTAAGTAGAGAATGCAAACTACTATCTTCTATGTATGAATTTAAAAGTTCATCGTCTATCTTTTATCCCCGTAACATCAATCAATATACATCCGAATCAAATATTCATCTTTGCACTATGTGCCAAAGATATTCATCGACCGGGTCATGTTCATTTAAACACTGCTCATCATCTTTGACTCACAGCCAAAGATATTCTTCGAGAAATCATTCATCTGCAGACTACGTGCCAAAGATATTCTTAAGAAATCATTCATCTTTGCACTACGTGCCAAAGATATTCCATAATATCATCATTTAAGACCGAGGATGATGAAAATATTTTTTTAAAGAAACGAATCCAAAGTGAAACAAAATGACAAGGATTAAGGATTAAGGATTCGTACTTGGTTTTATCCACGTCCAAAAATACCTCAAAAATAATCATAGTGGTGTAAAATTCAAGAATGATCAAAAAACATGGATACAATCGAAAGCTAGTATCCGTAATAGATGTTTTTGGACGAAAAGAAGAAATTTTATTTTTTGGTGAATAAGATCAGTATCACGTGAATAAGTCAGATACGTGAATAAAGGTCAGATACGTGAATAGTAACTCTCGACACCAAAAGATAGAAATTCCACAAAAACATTTTCACGCTTCATTAATAGTACTCGTGAATAAGAATCGTGAATAAGAACTCATGAATAAGAACTTCGTGAATAAGAACTCATGAATAAGAACTCATGAATAGTAACCCGATACATGAAAAAGTTCCAAATTTGATAAAAACTTCAGATCAACATTTCAAAGATAATGATATTGAAGAAATAATATCATTACAAAAAAATAATATTCCTTACCTCGAAAGATTAAGATTTAATTTGGAATAACGGTATATAAGTCTTTGAAGGAACTTCAGCATCGCCTAACAATACTCAAAGTATACTCACAAGAATACGCTCAATATATCGAGAGAGAAATAGAGAGAAACTTCGGTTTGTGTGTGTTTTCAATTCTAACCCAAGACCCTATTTATAGGAAAATGCTAGAAACACCAAAGAGAAAATTGAATATAATATTAATATATTTTTCACATTTTCTTTAGCCCACCTTAGACAACTGATCTCAGCCCATTTGAATCACATGTGAGGCCAACTTAGTTGCAAAAAACGTTTTTCTCAAAATAATTAACTAAAACTCCCAAAATTAATTATTTTAACTTCTAACTTCAATAATTCATAATAAATAGCCTTTTCATCAGAAAATTTGAATCTCATGAGTTTTTATAGGAAATTCAATTCTCTACAACTTTGCAGAAGAAAGTTTTTCCAAATTCCAAATAGAAATTGGACGAAATCCACAAACGGGTGATTTTACAAGTTTATAATCAAATTTTAAATTCAATAATTGTGTCCACCAACACACAAAACATGTGTTAAACATTTAATGCCACAAAAATACTCTTCCTCCTCATATACTCATATATCCACATTCATTGTAAAAATATCACCGTTAATATATTATTAAAATAATATATTTAAATGAATTATTTTATCGAAAAAGATAAAATATTAATTTTCAACAATTGTCATTTTAAAAATTTTCTCCATCTATATCCACATAAAATCAATATTTTCCTCATCATATAAATCAATAATTAATTATTCACAAATAATATTCTGTAATCACAATATCGACAACCAGTAGGTTCAGGAAAGAGAGGGCTTTCCAATAAGAATTTCTTCTTCTTGGCGCCGCAATTAGATGACTCAAACCTCTCCTTACGTAACTTTCTAGACATTGCCAATAATGTTATCTAATAATATTATTTAGATAATATGAATTATTGCTTCGATAATGAAAAATAATCGTGTAATGACAATTATCAAACAACAAAGAATATAAAATATCAACGCAACAATTATTAATTTAATAAAATATTGAAGCAATAATTATCGTAACCATTATTGAGTAAAGGCCTTCACGTAAGAATCAATAATTGGTGCAATATCGTGCCATCGCTCAACAACGCCAGACGTATTAGTGTGTTTTAACCACCGGGTATTCCAACAAAGATTAATTCAGAATAACTACGCCATTATTTAAAAAACAACTTATATTTGTCGTTTTTCTTCATCCAATCACTTTCCGTTATGGGGCCCACACACATGGTCATGGCTGCATTTAATATTCCCCGACAAAGATCTGAATATTCCACCACCAAACGAATATTCCCGACGATAATGAATATTTTATAACCACTTGCTAATTTTGAAATATTTGTGTATTTAACCCTTAACTATCCACATTAATCAAATCAACCCTTACTATTTCAAAATAATAAATAAAGGAAATTCCTTTTATTTAAAAATTTGAGGTCTCTATAAAGAGCTCGCCACGCCTCAGTTTTCAAATTAAGTTGTTCCAATTTATTGTATTATTCTTCTTGTTAATTGTTATATTTTCCAACATAATTCACCAATTCGCCTCTTTTATTCTTTTGCTTTTGCTTTTGCTTTTGCTTTTGCATGAATGAGGGGTATCATGCATGGACGGTGGACCTGAGCTCCCCGCCTACCTACCCACCAAAAAGCTCGCCGTGTCGGTCGGTATGTATGCAAGAAGTAAAAGGTGAAAGTAGTATGCATACAAGCCAATCATGTTTGATTATAAAGCATATACTTTGTAACAATCTTATTCATTTATTAATAAAAAGTATTAATTTATTAAAGGCTTTTAATTATCTACATGATGCTGTTTTATAATATGTGATAAACCCATAGTTTTAAGCAATGCTTTTAGAATAATGATGATGATCATTCTAATGAGATCTAAATTCTTAGAAAGCTTAAAACTAAAATAGTTCCCAATCGTTGGATTACTAAATTGGGGATTAGTGAATCCGGATAGATTGGTACATACGTTGCTTGCTTCATTGGATGAGGATGATTGATCTCACGATCATTTATTGTGGAGACACTAAAGCAAGTATGTAGGTGCTTATTAGATAATAAGTTCATTTGAACGTGGCTCGCTAAGGAATACCTAATGGAGTTTTATTCATTGTCGATAGGAATTTCTGTAGTGATAGTAAGACAAGTAATCCTTGGACTTGAGATCATCATAAGATCTTGTGTATGATGAGTTATACTTTGACTTATTCTTAAGACCCTTAGGGTATATCAAAGGGTATGCTTGGGTATAATAAGTCAGATACATGGAGATAATGTATGATCAATAAAGAATCTACCACTTCTAATAAAAAAGAGAAATGTCCTATGTGATTCGATAAATGACAACCCAAGTAGTCCTTGTTAAGGCAGAATGAATTAGAAAGAAGTTTCTAATTTGCATTATTTGGAGTTGTGCATTTAAGGATCGAAATACATATAATTAAATAAAATAAGACTTGACAAGAATTCCATGTCTTATATTTAATTGGGACATTGTATGGTGGAAGGATTGAATTGTCATTTGAACTATTTACTCAAAGGTTCTTTAATGATTAATGTTGAAATCTATATTATCCGGAAAGTCGTTGATCTTAGGGAGGCTTATCCCTATTGTAGAATAAATATTATTTATTTAAATAAATTAATTGTTTAATTTATTTATTTAAATAAGATTAGAATTGTTCTAATTGATTTATTCACAACCTAGGTTTAATATGGATAACCTAAAGGGTCACACCATAAAAGGAAGAATAATTATTTAAGAAAATGGCATAATCGTAATAATATGTTATGTATATTTAATTTAATCTATGGTGATAGAATAAATTAAATAGCTTAATATTTATTATTTAATATTTTAGAAATATTAAATATAAATTAATAAGAGGAGTCTTATTAATATTATTACAATTATTATTATTTTAATTTCTAAAAGAGTTTAGGAATTAATTTAATATAAAGATTCTCATTTATTCCTAATTGGATTAGGAAGAAAAATTAGTTAAAGGAGTTTAATTAATTATCCCTAATAAGATTAGGGAGCTTAATTAATTAAAAGAATTAATTAATTAAAACTCAATTCCTTAATTGTTAAGGTGGGTCGCCACATCTATAAATAAGAGTGCTTATTATGGGTGGTATGGGTTGTTGATTTTAATAAAGACGTAATAATTCCGATTTGTTGAGAAGACACCTTTCAGGTTTAGCCAACCACCCTTCTTCTCGAATTTTCTTCTTCCTGGTGGATCACCTCTAGAGGCCAAACATTTGGATGACTAACGTTGATCGAAGGAAGAACCAAACCCGGTGGATTCAAGTTGAGCGAAAAGGATTGGAGGTGAACTTGCACGCGGCGAAATTTCGATCTTCGCAGGGTATGATTCTTATTTATCTTTTCGTTTAATTAATAATTATGCATAAAGGGTGATCAAGATATATGGTTTGTAAAAATTTTAAACTCGATTTTTACACGCTCGTATTATTTTCTAATTTGATTCACAAGACATAATATTACAAACCTAACAAAAGGTAGCTAAAAATTTCCGACACGTTCAACTAATTTCCAAGCGTGGAAGCAGACACCTTAATCTACATAGTATTTACATTGTTTACCACGTACCCAATCCCCAACCAGTGTCAATCAGCCACTCGAGAAAAGTAGTGGTCAAGATTATACTCCATTTATGTAGCAAATCGCGCGCTCCTCATGTGCGCGAACCCATCTTTATTTTCTCAACCAAGTTACTAACTCAAGTCAACATGTGCTAATATACCCATAGAATATTTTTAAAACAGATGATATGAGACTATGTCAAAAATATCAATTTTGGAGCATAACCAACAATACTATCATTTAAAAATTAAAATTTGTATGAAATTTCATTACTATCTCTTTATTGAAAGTTGAAAACTATTAATGTAATGGAGAAAATTTATTGGGAGAATAAGAGAAGTTAGAGGTAATATAGGAAAATAAATAATTTATTCTCTTAAAAAGTTGTAAACGATAAATAAATTAGAACACATTTTTTCTTCTAAAAAGACAATTACTATGAAACCGAAGGAGTATATATTTTAATCTTTGATATCTAATGGTAATGAGAGTTGCTGAGATTCAAAGTTGGACGTTTCGCTCATTCATTCATAATGTACATTTAAACTCACATAATTAAGTCGCATTACTCTTTCAACTTGCTGAGATTCAAAGTTGTCTGTAGCATCATATATTACTGCATGTGTTAATTAATTGAAAGTTGTGTCTTTTGACTAGTTCAACAAGGCATTCTCGTAAATCTACACATATATAAATATTTCAAATTGACTACCACTGGAGTATATTTGAAATTCCACTTTGAACTTTCCAATTAACACGTGTTTCAAAACATTTATTAGTACTCGTACTCTTAGAGAGTACTCCTAGTATAAGAAAAAGAAACAAGTGAGGAAGGCCCGCAAAATAATACAGATTCCTATACGAAGGGAAGGGAAGGGAAGGGAAGGGAAGGGAATACTAGTCTAGTACTCCCTACTTAATACAGATTCTTCCTCCCAAGTCCCACCCCCTCTTCCTCGATCTTTACCACAAGAAGGAACAAACAAGCAAGACAACAATTTTTATCAACTAATAATTAATTAATGCCGGCGCCTCAGATTTGTAACTGCCATCCGATTAGATATTGATCAATCCAGTGATCAATCAATATAGTTATACTAATATGATTAGTACTAGTTAGCTACTTGTGGATCCATTAATTAATTTGAGTAAACATGTCGAGAAATTTCTTGGACAGCCGGAAATCATCGAATTTTGCGCAGACTTGCATTCTCTTGAGCCAGTACCTCAAAGAAAAGGGCAGCAGCAGTCTAAGAGATCTCAATCTTGAAGCTTCAGGTATGCGTATACAAGTTAAATAATTTCTTCTTCAGTTTTCTTTTCCTCAATTTCTTCAACCAAAAATAAAAATTAGATCTCGACTTCTCTCTCCTTCAATCTGCAGGTCATTACCGAATTCTTATGTTTTTAGCTATACTTATTGCTTGTTTGATTTGGGGATCTAAATGTTTATAAATAGATGCATGGTTTTATAATGTTTTTAGGGAGACCAGAAACATCTACCGGCACAACATTACCCTTAACAGACACCGACAAGTCGGGGGGCCAAATATCAGCACAGCATGTGAATCTCGTTCCGATGGGTTCCTACAATTGTTCTATACAAGAAGATGGCATAAACAGCACTACAGCAGCAGTAGCAGTGGAGCCTAAAACTGCCCCAATGACCATATTTTACGCGGGACTAGTTTTGGTGTTTGATGATTATTCGGCAGATAAAGCTAAGGAGGTGATGCTATTAGCAAGCAAAGGAAGCAGTGGATTTATTGGGAGCCACGTCGAATCCTCTTCCATGCCCTCTGCCTCAAACATTCCTTCTTCTCTACTTGATGAAACGTGGCAAAAAGAAACACAACCAATTGGTTCAGATCTTCCAATTGCAAGAAGAGCATCACTTCGCAGGTTCTTGGAAAAAAGAAAAGACCACAGCCACAGCCACAGCCACAGCCACAGCCACAGCCACAGGTAATTAATTAGTTAATTAAGACAGGTATCTATATATATATATATTAAAATGATCCATATATCTGATTGTATTTATATTTCTTGTTTCAGGGCTAGTGCAAGAGCGCCATATCAATTACACAACCCATCTTCAGCATCAACCAAGGAACAGTTTGATCTCAACTTATAATAATGCTGGGCTGGCTAGCTGCCTACGTACTAGTACTAGTACTAGTACTAATACTAATACTAGGATGAAATTACCAACTTTTGTAGACTTTGAAGAGTCCTTTATTTATTATCTTTGCCTAGCTACCTAAATTCATTTGATAGTAGTATCGTTTTCAAGCAAATTAAAAAAAAGACTTGCAATAAAGTGCTCATCCAAAGTCTTTTCGGCTCAGAAACTAGGTTACATTAAGGGAATAATGTAAAATAATTAAATTCTCATCAATGATGGCAATCAATAATGAATAATGAATACTACTCCACTACTATACTAATACTAGTATTTAAGTATGACGTTTAAGGACATAAAGTATTTTTTTCAATTAATTAAATTAGTTTAAAGTATATAACGTTTTATAATTAAGATTAATATTCTGATTCATAATTACAATAAGACATTAATTAACATTGTATATAAAGAAGAAACTCAAATATAATGTCGTAATCTATCTAACTGCGGACCTCAATCATTTTCAGACTTTTTTTACCCATTACCTTGTCATACTTGCAAAAAACTGCATACCCAAGTTTAGAATATATAGAAATAGAATACTAGTTTTGATATTTTAATCAACGGAAATTCATAAATATATTTACCTCTAAATAAAGCAATAGTATTTTAATATCCATGTTCTCATTTGAACTTTACTGGATTTCAAAAGGATTTACAAAATTTTAAATATTTAAATCCAAACGATATCCAACTTACACAAACACAATATTAATTAACATTACAGATGTAACATTTTATTATAATATAGATTTAACATTATATATTTCATTTCATATATAAGTTTCTTCTACTTTAGTTCTGAAAATTAGTAAATATTTTTATATTTAGAAGCTAATTTATGATATATTAAAATTAATAATCCCTTTAAAACTTGAAAATAACAAATACGAAAAAAATTAATATATTTTTAGTTAGTTTATATATCAAGTAAACTTATATATACTAAAATCTAAAAAAATCTTATCGATTTTTTAATTTTAAAATTTGTTCATAAAATCAACATATATGTATATCTTTAATTTTGATACTGAGGGAATAATATTTATGATTGATTATTTGCATTTTTCCCTTTCTAATCCTCTACAGCCTTGCCAAACACGCCCTTGATTTTCTCCGATAAATTTCTGTTGTGTTTTAGACTCGGCAAGAACGTACATGTCTATAAATAACCTTTGACCAACAAATTCTGTCGTTAACCTTTCTTGTTAGTTTGGGCTACTTTCGGGGCCCCTTCCTTTCTCTCCCTCACTCCTTGCTCGAAACCCTAACTTTTTTTTAGCCCTAGGAAAAAAATTGATTCTGTCTCCAGCAATTCTTCGACAAGGAAAGAATGCAGCAGCAGCAGCATCAGAGGCTGAAGCAGCAACAACAGCAGCAGCAGGCCTTAATGCAGCAAGCTCTCCTTCAACAGCAATCTCTCTATCATCCTGGCCTCTTAGCTCCTCCCCAGGTTCGATTATTTTGTTTATTCTTACCGCTACTCTCAATTATATGCGCTAATTCATGTCATATGGTGTCCCGATTGATTTGAATAAAATTATAGGGTTTTCCAATATTTGCTGGGTTGATAATAGAGCTGCTATTACTGTAATGCTAAGTTATCTGAAGGTTTAGGGGTTTAATTTTTTTTCTTAAGAATAGTATTAGGCTAAGAGCATCATCAGGGTTTATGAATATTTTTGTTTGTTTTTGTATGCGTCACAAATATCATGTTATGCTAGCCCAAATTATTTTTTTTTGTGTGTGTGTGTTGGGGGGAATTAATTTGATGGTAGTTCTACCTTTTTTATTATTTTCTTGGCTGATCATTGAGTTATCATCCGAAACCTAGGCTTTTGTATTGTTTTTTAACGTTTGGAAACATGTGAATGGGTTTAATTTAGTTTAAATGAAGCCAAAAGTTACTGATGCATTTTTTTTTCAAATAGAGGAAACTTTTACTTGCAATTTTTTCCAACTAGTGATTTTTTATTTTCAGTATTTTTTTAAAAAAAAAAACAATAAAGAAGCAATTTTAAACATGCTTTCCTTCTGTTGTTATGCTTATAACTAGCTCATTAATAGTCTGGCAAACATTTTTTTTTTCACGAGCATGTTCTGCTAAGCATGCAAATTGGACATGTGGGACAATTTGTGTAGTTATATACTCATAATAAAATTTGGGAATTCATTGTAGTGCATGCATTTTATATTTCTTTAATTTGCTATTTGCATTATAAAACTGATTAAAAATTATCTTCAACCAGCAGAAGTTCAGAAAGAGATACTTTCCCTAGTGAAACTTTGATATCTTCTAATGGCTTCTTTAACATAACTTAACCAACATGAACATTGGAAGGAATTTTATTTGGTGGCCGAAGCACATTTAACAGTGTATGGTGTTTTTAACCCTGTAAGTTTGAATTTTATGATTTCATGTGTTTTGGTTAAGCAAGTGGATAAAGTTGAAACAGATAACTGTGGCAGATACCCATTCCTACCATTATCAGAACTTATTCTAGTTTTTGCTTTAGCACCAGAACATTTCCCTCATTTATGTACTTTATCTTTTGGTCTTGTCTGTTTTGTGCTTGCCAGTTAGTTGTGGGGTTGGTATTATAGTTGTGGATAGCTTCTGAAATTACTAATATTATTTTCTCTTCTCTTCATTTCTGTTTGGGAGTCGGATTTCTTTGTTGTAGGTAAATATAGCAGAACATTTTCTCCTTTAATTTACCTTTTTCTGCCCCCCCCCCTCTTTTCTATTTTTCAGATAGAGCCAATCCCAAGTGGAAATCTGCCTCCTGGTTTTGATCCAAGTACATGCCGCAGTGTGTGAGTGTTTTTCAGTTAACTTTGATATGGGTTTTGTTATTTTTCTTTTTTGTGCATGTTACACTGTTTTTTAACTCACATATCTGTGCAATGTGCATGTCTTGCATTCAGGACCTATGGATTGTAGATTTTAAAATCTGCATGCCTCTTTGTAAAGTTTTGGCTCTAAATTTCTCTTTTCAGTTTACCGATTTCGACCTCATTTTTCACTTCACATAGATCATATCATATTTCGTTAAATGTGGCATTTCGTTGTCAGTTATGCCAGCTTTTGATAACTGGGGAAAATCCTTATAGCTAAATCTATTTTTCTTCTTTTTCTTTTTTAAAAATCGTAGTTTCTTTATTTTTGAGAAAATGCAGTTACATTGGAAACATTCATACACAAGTGACAGAACCACTCCTTCAAGAGGTGTTCTCGAGTACTGGCCCAATTGAAGGCTGCAAGCTAATTAGGAAGGAGAAGGTATATCATCTTTTTATGCATAGGTTTGTCTCGCGTCGTGATTGTAAATTATTGTATCTGTGCAAAAAAGGTGTAATAGGTGGAAGTGATGAGTTATATATTGCTTTACTTTGTAAGTTTCTGTTGACTTATTTATCGGGATTTTTATTTCTTCTTATGTTTGTAGTCATCCTATGGATTTATTCACTACTTCGATCGTAGATCTGCTGCACTTGCTATAATGTCACTCAATGGAAGGCATCTGTAAGTAGAATTTTGGTACATCCTGCACTTTTATTGCTTGATTCTGTATTCATATCTCATTCTTTGAATGCAGGTTTGGGCAGCCTATTAAAGTGAATTGGGCGTATGTCAGTGGTCAGAGGGAGGACACTTCAGGTTTGTCCTTACATGGTTCTTTGCATATTTAAGATTCTGAATAGCTGCATTTAGTGTTTAGGATGTTATGCATTATGTTTTAACAATGCGATATTATTGATAATGCCATTTTTGTACTTAGGTCATTACAACATTTTTGTTGGTGATCTCAGTTCTGAAGTTACTGACGCTATGTTGTTCGCATGTTTCTCTGTTTATCAGAGTTGCTCGTAAGCTTCTCTCTCTCTCTCTCTCTCTAAAGAATGTCAGATTCATTACATACGGTTTCTCTAAGATTTTATTGTGTATTGAATTATGGATAATAATTTGACCTGTTCTGTTGCGTGTAGTGATGCAAGGGTTATGTGGGATCAGAAGACTGGGCGTTCAAGAGGGTTTGGATTTGTTTCCTTTAGGAATCAACATGTATTGTGTGCTTATCTGAAAATTTAATGACCACTTGTGTTTATTTTGTTCAGTTTTATTCTTATAGTTATCCCTCTTACTATTTTATACAGGATGCTCAGAGTGCAATTAATGACCTAACTGGTAAGAGTGATGTTACTTGCTTTATGGTTTAATCTTTTACCTACACTTTGCTTTAGTCTTTCCTGCTTCTGGTCTATTGGAGACAAAATGCCCTTTACTTCTCTATTTTTGTTTTTTGCTCAGGAAAATGGCTTGGCAGTAAACAGATACGATGTAACTGGGCGACAAAAGGTGCTGCTGGTGCTAATGATGACAGACACAGTTCAGACGTCAAAAGTTTTGTAGAATTAACAAATGGTTCTTCAGGTGAGTACGTATGCCAAAAGGTGCTGAACTGTTGATACTAATGATGACAAGCAGAGTCCCACTGAGGTTGGTGGATCTGGATGCGCACTCTGGTACTTACATGTTGTTTACTTCTCTATTGCAGAAGATGGTAAAGAGGTGGCAAATAGTGATGCTCCTGAGAACAACCCTCAGTACACAACTGTTTATGTCGGCAACCTTGCTCCAGAGGCAAGAAAACTTTACAACTATTGTTCATAGTAGTATTTGTAGATGTTTTACTCCCTATTTATGGTTCTGAATCTAATTTTACAAGGCCGTCTTGGGTATGGAAGTCAGAAAGATCTTCCACTCACAGGCACCACTGCCAGTTCTCTCGTTACTAAAATAGCAAATAAAATCTCTTTCAAGAAGAGCTTGCTTAACCTATTAAAAATAAAATTAAAAATGGAAGAAGAGCTTAAGTGACGGGTAAGTCTGTATTGGAAGCTGCTTTCCGCGTGATGTCATTTATAATATATTTCAGTATAAAAAATTACTTTTTCAAAGCCTTTATGAGAGCTGCTAGATTTAAGCTTACCATAACTCATGAAACTATATACTGAATTTTCAGGTAACTCAGATCGACTTGCACCGCCTCTTCCATGCTCTTAGTACTGGAGTAATTGAGGAAGTTCGTGTCCAGCGTGATAAAGGTTTTGGTTTTGTTAGATACAGTAACCATTCCGAAGCAGCACTGGCTATTCAGATGGGAAATACCCAGTCGATTCTTTATGGCAAACAAATCAAGGTGTGCTTTTTGTTATTGCTAGCAGCAGTTGTTTCTAGGTTTTCTATCAAGTATATGCTTTTTAAGTTGAATTTTAGTTTTACTGTCAAAGTGCATTGAAGTAGCTATTTGTTTGATTTTGTGCTTTTCTTGTGTTACTTTCGATAGGCAGCCTAGATCGAGTCATATTTCTTTAATGTATACATGGATGCTTTGTAATCCATGAATTATTCAAAAATTGTGATCATCAGAATGACTAGGGCTGGCTGTATAAGGAGTTCGTCAGAAATATTCAATAACCGTAAACAGATATTATATGTATTTGAATTCACATTCAAAACGAATAGGGATAACTGATATAGTCACCTCCATATATGCTTTTAAGCTCCATTAATTAATATTATTGCTATATTCTGTACTGATAATAAATGAGAAATTCAATCTATTTGTTTAATTTAAATACATTTTTTTTAAATAAAAAATAATAGAATTCTCGTTAAGATGCATTAAAAATTGACTTTCTCATTTAATCCTAGTACACTATACAATAATATTAATAGAGACTATAGAGTGTTTTTCTAGTGTTATGATTTATGCTGTGGTAGGTTGGATCTATTGACAAATTGTTGTGAATGACCATTTATTTTGGTTTTATAGTGTTTGACTGGTTGAACATTAATTTTAATTTATATTTGGTTGATTGAACTTTTCTTTTGGTACTGTACAACAGCTAAAATGCTAATTTTGGAAAATTTCAGATACAAGTTCGGATATTATTGGATATGAATATGCGGATATTTAAGATAAAATTTGTATTTGATTGTGTGTAATAGATATGAACATTATCCGCAGAATACAAATATGGATGTTCTATTTTAAATATCAGTTGAATATGGATGGGGATATCATATAAAAAAATCGTTGGGCGGACCTGTGCGACGGAGGGGGCGTCTAGTGCCGAGGCTGCATAGGTGGTGGCTAGGTGTTTTTCTAGGGGAACCAGGCATTATTTTAGGCCGTCTAATTTATTTTTCTATTATACATGTACTACAAAAGTATATAGTAGATGTAATTTTTTTAAATTTAGCATGACAAATTTACTATAATAATCTTTAAGGCTTGAAAAATTGATTGCCTAGGCTCCCAACCAAATTGAGATGATAGAGGACTGCCTAGCCCCTAGACGGGAATTAATTGGACCTCGGCAATTTTTTTTTAGAACATTGAGTTTTAGGTGTAATAATCTAGTTTCTTATTAGAGTGGCTATTATATTTTTTCAATTGGTGGGGACTTGTGCAAATTATATACTCGGTTCCACTTAAAAGAAATGGCAAGATCCATTTTATATCGATGTAGGAAATAACGACGTGGAAAACTGATTGATCCAAAACCAGGTTTGGCACAGAATTTTAGGCACTCAAAAGAAATATAGAAACTAGATTTTGTGTATTACTTAATTTCTAAATTATTGCTTACAATCTAAAGTGCATTATAAAATAAAAAATATTATATCTGCAAATATCAACGGTAGGTCTTAAACGTCATGCCTCAAACACGGTTTTCAACCATGCCAAAGTGGAACAGGCGATCATCTGAATGATATGGGAAGCTGCTTCATTCTCTCAGCAGATTTAGAGGGGTATCAATGCAGGAACTGAAGAGCTCATACAACTATTCCATCTGTTCAAGCCTATTAGTTGGTCTTCATACCCCTTCCAATCTATCCCCTTATTTACTTTACATGTTTTTGCCTATTTCTGGATGGGTAGGCGCTGTGCTATTGATCTTGATATTTCCTTTCAAGTACATTTTCTACCAGACTTGAGGAATGCGCAGGATAGGATGTTGAAATGCAGTTACAGACTTGGATTCCATGATTTTCTTAATTGTAAAATGGCATTTGGTACCTTACAAAATAAGTACATATAGTCTAGAACTGTGTATTGATATATGGGTCCAGTAGTGTGTGGAATTGCTAAATATTGCTCTATATGTGCTTCCTATTAAATACATTATTTCTATATTTCTGAAGTATTGATGTTGTGATGAGCTACAAATCTTGGCTCGACTTTCTTTGTTCAATGTGTGTTTTCTTTTATAGTGCTCGTGGGGTAGCAAGCCCACTCCGCCTGGGACAAGCTCAAACCCACTTCCCCCGCCTGCACCTGCACCTATGCAAGGCCTTTCATCCACTGATCTTTTGGCATATGAACGACAACTAGCAATGAGCAAGATGGGTGGCGTTCATGCCTTGATGCACCCTCAATTGCAGCTTCCTATTAAACAAGGATCTATGGGAATGGGTGCGGCAGGAGCAAGCCAGGCCATATATGATGGCGGTTTCCAGAATGTTGCTGCTGCCCAGCAGCTCATGTATTACCAGTGAGAGGTTATGTGCTTTAATTGTGTCATTCCTGCCTTTGCAGGACTTGTTTGAGCTGTAAAACTTTTAGGAGGCTTTTTGATGTTTTTCTCATTTTGTGATTATGATGGACTGTTGACCATCCTCTGAATGTTTGCCGTGTGTATTGATACGTATCATGTCCTTTTATGTTAGGTGATGGCTATGCTGATGTTGTTTGAGTAGTACCAGTCAAGTAAATCTATATTTTGTATACAAGAGTAGATCTATATTTTGATACAAGAGTGTAATGGTTTTAGGAGTTGCTTTTCAAGTCCATCCATTAGTATTTGGTTGGTATTAGCTCTAAGGTGCAACCATTTTTAAAATATTCGGGTTTTTTTTATATGATTGATATGTTTTTTCTCTATCAATTAAGCAGCTCCATGAGCTGCTGATGTTCGTGTTGGTGTAGTTGGGTCAAAATTTCTCTTTTATCGGCAAGTTTAGTAATATTACTGTTGTCCTTTTTAATTTAAAACTTCTTATTTAATCTCCTAAATTGTATAAAATTCTTACTTTATCCGTCTACTCTCTCCATCTTCAAAAGTATGTTATACAATGATAAAGCAAGTAATTTTTGCTCGATAACAATAGTAGGTATGCCTAAATGTACTGTTTTAAGAAAAATCATGTTTTATTTAAGGCTTCCATTTAAATGACAATGTTACTCTTTTATTTTAAAATTTGTATAAATAGAATTTTGATTTAGAAAATGAGATTATATAATTTTGAATTGTGAAAAAAGTATAGTTTAGAATATTGATAATATTGAAAAAATATTTTTGAAAATCTTCCGTCCGACTATGTATAAAATCTGTTGGTGTTTACGTACCTACTAAGGCGCTCACTTTTTAAACGTCCTTCGGGGAAAATACACTTTTTATAGATACCTTGACAAGATGCATGATCATTAATATTATCAAACTTTTGGGTCATGTTACATGCTTATTGTAACCTTAACCACCAAGGGTGTGAATTAAAAGGAATATTGAATACACTGAAATGGTTTTTGAATATAAATTTGCTTTGTTATTATTTGTTTTAATTTTGAAAGCATACCTACTATTGTTATCGAGCAAAAATTACTTCGAATAAGTATTTTATAAATTATACTTGATCCACCTAAATAGTCACTTGCTGACTTTCATCGCTCACCCCTTACAATATTACAAGATACCTTGTTTTAAGAGTTGGAACGTTATAGATCAAGTCAAGAATAAACACGAGATGATTAACTTAAGTTTTGATATAATATTGTAGTTTTGATTTTTTTTGTTAAACTTTGATTTAGAAGAGTTGCACCTCTGTTGGTATTATTTTAGGATCAATACTTTTGCTCATTCGACGAAAATTATACTGAGATTTTTTGATAGTTACATTATTTATTTAATTTTGTAATTATTTCGAACTGTGCATTTAAATTTTAGTTACCTTTACAAGCCTTTGAACTTGCGGCATATAACACTTGAGGCCTATAATGGGTTCAAGGCGTATACATAAAGGTTCTAGCCTTCTAGGGCCTCAATCTTGACCATCACGTTAAGGCCTCATTGTCCTTCCATATATGCATAACACAGTTTGCAATTTTCCCAAGTTCCAACTACTAGTTAGATTCAGCTATTGCTAAATAACACAACAGAAAAATAAAAAATAAAAAAATGAAGAAATGAAAATAGCAATATATTCCGAATCCATTTACACCTCAATTGTCTCGGGAGCAGAGGCCAGAGAGCATAACAAGTTATTGAAACCTTCTCTTTTTTGTTTGGTAGTTGATATCTTATATAGATAGCAAATCAACTGTACGTCTTCTATTTAAGTGTTGCTGCAAATTGAGGGTGAGCCAATGTACTTGTCCTGATGACACTAGCCCCTCAAATTTGGACTTTATTATCCTTTTTGTGCAAGATCATAGATACCCCACATAAACACAGATCAAATGGACCATCAAAAGTTTCCCTTCAGTTTGGGACCATATCATGATTACTGAAATGACTTAAGGTAACACAAACAAGGAAAATTTCAGACTGATTTGTGAATGATCACTTGCAAAGCAGTCACAAAGGATTGTGGTGAAATGGTGGTCAGTGACCACCCACAGAACAGACCTCTACTTGTATTCTCAAAAATCGCAAATTGGTACTAACAAGATGACTTCTGGCAAAAAGGAGATGTCAGTCCGTTTCTAACCTTGCAATATACTGGTCATAGTACACACCAGCTCGCTCCAAGTCCCCAAGTTCGGTATAACAATCGGCTATTGCTCCATAAGCTTCTGTGTTTCCAGAATCCTCTTTTTCTCTTTCTGAAATTGTTAGAACCATAGAGTGGTATTTAATGGCTTCCCGGTATTTCCCTTGCCTTTGCAGTGATGCTCCTAAAAGCACAAATGTAGTTTTCATAGGAAAAACAATAACATCTAGGTATAAACAACAGATACAAAGATAAAGAAAGTGAAACAAACATAAGACAAACCTAAGCCTCTAGCAGCCTTCCTCTCCTCTATTGGGTCCTTTAGATTCTGAGCAAGCTCGAGAGCTGTCTTAAACTCCACAAATGCCTTCTCCGGGTCTTGGTTTCTTAAATAATTCTTTCCATTTTTCAGGCGAGAAATTAAGTCATGCTTCCTTGGATCCACAATAACTTCATTCTCTGGTATCCTAGCACCAACCGGAGCATAACTCAAAGCAGGTGCGTAAGACTCGATTTTAGCTTGCCTTCTTAGAGCTGCATTAATCTGGCGCAGCTGTTCGTTAACCCGCTTCAGTTCTCCTTTCCTTTGTCGTGCAAGCAATCCTGCAATGCACCAAAATACCATATTAATTATTATTACAATTATTAGTTTTACAAGTGAAACTAGTTCAATATAAGCGAGAACATGGGGGAAAAAGTGTTCATATCATAAATATAATATGGGTCTGTATGACTTGTAATACCCCAGATCCACATCGAAACATTTGGGTTAGAATGATTTGTATATGAGGCATCAACAGTACTACCAAGGGTACCAATTTCTTATGACCTTTTAGATAGGCGTATAATGGGCCAACATGACCAAATCAGCCAATCAGTTTTCTTGGAAAGTGGACTGACCCTTATTCTGGTATCGGATCAGACCCAAGTTGTCATAACATGACTCCTCTAATAGGTGATCATGAAGAACAAATAAAATGACAGGCAAGCAAGTCTGAGGATTTTCTTCTCCCACAAATTTGATTACCATTCCTGATATTGTGTCATGGACTAAGCAAAGAGAAATTTTCAAGAATTCACTTTCGAATCTAATAATGTTTTTTTGATAAAGCTATGACTAGGATTGCGCATCTACTAGAGATGATTTAAGCACCACAAGCTGTAGATGAAACTTGAAACTTGCATTTCAAACCATTCCCAAAAGGCTCACTTCAAATAAAATAGAATGTCTTCCACTAGTCGACTATTTAAATAAAAAGGTTTTAGAGTGAACATCCAAACACTAGATTAAATATTCTACATCTAGAAGCAATGTCTTTAGGCAACAAGTAACAATCAAAACAAAAGGTCAGCATGAATTAATAGTACCTTACCTCCAACAGTGGCCCCTACAAGGGCTACAAATAGCAGTAACGGCATGTCAAAAACTGATTTAGCAGTCTCACATGTTTCGGAAAGAGCTTCCAGGGGAGAATTTAACATCAATGCATTAGAGACAATAAGTGCCAATGACAAGGATTTTATCTGCCAAAGTGATAATGGTGAAATTTCAAATCAGCACCAAAATAGTCTTTGAATGATCATAAATATTCCAAAATCTGAACATAGATGAATAATTTGAAACACGTGTGTCCACAGATAATCAAAGTGTCCAACTGTTCAGTCAAAATCCTACAATCTCATTATTTAGCAGATAATCTCATCCAATTGAAATAACAGAAACTTACAATTCTGAATTCTTAATACTCTCAACAAACAAAAACAAAATCTTAAAACTTGGAAAATTCAACAGAGGTCACGCTTATTAGGCTCAAGACAGAGTAGATTTTTGCAACTGTTTCTATGTTGACGCATGTCTACAGGAAAATGTTTTGTTTGAAGAGAAAAACTTGGCTATATTATATTGAGAAAGTGTTATTCAATTTAATATGAAAACTCACTTATTGTACATTCTTAAGCAATTCAACAAGAACCTATTTAACACGTAAGTATTAGAAACTTCCACAATTGATATGGGATGACTCACCATCGTACCTGATGTGGGGAAAAGTGTACAAGAACAACGTCCTGATGTTGCTGCATTTGACCAACCAAACAAGTTGGTTCCAGCGCAGAGGGGTCAACATAATCTGGTTGCAGATTCTTATGCTCGCTTCTTAGCCATGCTCCATTAGAGTCAAATTGTCTAATGTAAGTACTTACAGAAGGCAGTACAAACTTTTTTACTTTTAACAGAAGAGAACCCACCTTACCTGAAATTAACAAAGTGCTTCATATAAGAGGCATGCTATGATACCTAATGCGAACAAGAACCTTCAAATGCCAACAATAAACAAACAAGCTTAAAGAATAGAGGTTCTAATAAGTCGGTTCCCCTGAATCTCAGGCAAAAGGAATCGTTTTTAGATGTGCTTTAGAATCTATTCAACGAGCGTGTTACTACAGTATTAGCATAATTTTAGTTTTCTAAAGTCCGTTACTTGCCTTGCGACAAGGATCCTCTCCATTTCAAATAAATAGAGACTCCATTTCATGGTCCAGATTTAAAATCATTTCTCTCTCTCCAGCATGATTCATAAATTACTTTCTAGTTTCTAATTCACATGATAAAACATAATATACAGATAAATTCACACACAAACACACACAAATAAATAAAGATGGGAAAAAACAAATCCTTTGAGTGAGGATTGAGGAAAGTAAATTTGAAAATCACTGGCTTAATTTAATATAGGTATATAAGGATGCTATAATCCAACACGGTTTTGTAAGCTTGTTTCCAACATAAGAAAAGTTAAAATAAATAAATAAAGTTACCCATTATTCTATTGTCTTCATTTGTATTCTAAATGTATGTTTACACTTAACTACAATTTACTATGGTTAAATTATTCAGGATATTTGACGCACTGATGTACGGAAGAAAAAATTCAATAAGTTTATTATTAATTTTGTATTGTTATTTAGAGATAAATGTGTTATTAATGAAATTATTTAATAATATATTATAGTAATAGCTTTTCATTAGAAAAGTTTTAATTGTAGTAGTAAATTTCAATTAGGAGAGTTTATTATAGTAGTAGATTTTAGTTAGGAGATTGTTTCTTTTCTAAATTAGGGTCAATGTTCTAAAAGGCGTTAGGCGGGAGACCGGTGGGCCTGAGTGGGGCCTATGCGAGATTTTTTATTTTAAGCAAATTTTAATATTTTATCTTACATTTATCCAAACAAAACAATAATATAAAACAAAACAAACTATAATAAAAATAATAAAGGCATTTGCTTAAAGTTCAAACACATATTCATATTGCTAATGTCAAAGTTCAAATACAAACATGCACTTCAAAGTTCAAACATATTTTTATCGTATTAGTTTTATTTATAAACAAGATTGCTATTAAATAATAAAATTTTAATTTTCAAGAATTTAATTCAATATTAAAACTTAAGAAACTAAACATAATTTAAGAATTATATTGAATTAAACTAAATATTACAAATGTATCAACATTTATATAATTTGAAGTTGGTATAAGTTCAAAAATTACAATTATAATAAAATTATCCATTTTGACTTGATATTGTTCACTTCTTGTTGTGATTTGATATGCTACAACCTGTATTATAAATATGGTAAATCATTAGAAAAATAAATATATCAAGGTCTGGTTTGGGTAATTATTAAAATAAATAAAAGTCGAAAGATAGGAGAAAATTTTTCCGCCAATAGACAAGTCCGACCTTCTAAATTTTTTGGATGGATTTTTTTGGACTGGATTGGACCTGGGATTGTTTCATATGGTATCGTGAGCTCTCGAAGGACCCTGGTCATCCAATCAGGAGGTGGGGGCGTATTATCCTGACGGGGGAGATGGAGGTCGGGAGGTGGGGACACAAGCCGGTAGCCAATGGCTAGAGAGGCAGAAGCGCCTAGGATCGGTTAGGCATTTAGATGGGGATTTTTAGAACACTGATTAGGGTTTTTACTTAGTCCCCAAGTATTGGGTTTTGTATTTAAGCATTGTAATACTTCATTATTTTGGAGATTATTGAATATATTGATTTGAGATTAAAGTTGTGTGCTTGTGTGTTTTTGTGTGTTTATTTACCGACTGCGGAGTTAGGTACTCCAATTCCTTCTATCTATCCCGTTCTACATCATAATGATATTAAGAGCCAAAATTTCTGATATCGTTTCATTTCACCCAATTCCTTCCTACCCTATTTTTTTGGCCTCCATCAAATTGTCAAAGTTCGCCAGAGAATTGACAACAATTTTTCGAGACGAAAGCACGATTTGCAGCGGGAGTCATCGTCGTCGTAGTCTCAATCTATTACTGTTTTTTTCTTCTGCCAAATTACAGTTTGGTACCCCAAAGTTTCTGAAATTTTCAAATCGACCCCTTAAGTTTATGAAATTTTCAAATCCGCCCCAAAGTTTCTAAAACTTTCAATTCAACCCCTAAAGTTTCTGAAATATTCAATTTAGCCCCCACAGTTTTTGAGTTTTCAATTTAACCCCCAAAGTTTTTGAAATTTTCAATTCAGCCCCCTACATATATACAATGTCTTCCAGGTTTCTTTGGGCTAAGATAAAGCAACTTGAGCATCAAACTTTGGTCATATGCGAGTAATTTAAATGGTCTTGTGTCCCGTATAGTGCTGAGTATTGGAAATTATGTAATGAGCTTGCACTTCCTAAAACAAGTCTTGCAAATTTAAAGGCACATTACGAGTACATAACCACAAGCTTTGTTTGTCCTTATTTTGTTCAAGCACAGAAAAATGTTCATCCTAATCGTGTTTGTACAACTAAAACGACGCGTTCACAATCTCACAATACTTCAATGTCTCAATAACCAATATGAAATTGGTGATGATAAAGAAGAGTAAGCATTCTCACATATTGATGCTTGTGAGAAACATGAAGCGAAAGTTAAGTATGTTGAACAACTTTCGGAGATGGTTTGCAATGAGGAAATTGAAGTTAAGTTTGACCCCAAATGCGAAATCATCAAGGAAGGTAAAGTTGAGGTCAACCATGTTGATTTTCTCTTTCCGGTTGATACATTCGAGTCTCAAGCAATTTCAAATTTCTATATTATGTCATTGTTATTCCCGAAAATTGTGCTAATGACATTAAAACATTGGAGGCGAATGTTTTGTTGGAAGACATCTCTCGGACCGTGGTTATTATTCTACGATATTTCAAAACTCGAGGACGAGTTTTTTTCAAAGGCGAGGAGAATGATGCGGTACGGAAGAAGAAATTCAATAAGTTTATTATTAATTTTGTATTATTATTTAGAAATAAATGTGTTAATTGTAGTAGTAGGTTTCAATTAGAAGAGTTTATTATAGTAGTAGATTTTAGTTAGGAGATTGTTTCTTTTCTAAATTAGGGTTTTTACTTAGTCCCCAAGTATTGAGTTTTGTATTTAAGCATTGTAATACTCCATTATTTTGGAGATTATTGAATATATTGATTTGAGATTAAAGTTGTGTGCTTTTGTGTGTTCTTTACTGATTCTCTGCGGAGATAGGTACTCTTATTCCTTCTTCCTACCCCGTCCTACATCACGCACCACATTAAATATGACATGGCGTATTGATCCACATTTTAAGTTACACTGAGCAAGTCGGACTTGTCAATTCACGTTTCTATATTTTAGGTTAACTTCCTACCAATTTTAGAAGTCCCACTAAATCACTCCGCAAGTATTGAAACCACTATTCCCTTAAGATTAGGGCTCTTCTAACAAGTGATTTAAATAAATTACAAAAAGTATAACAAGATCTACACATAAAAATATTTTTATCCTCCTTCGAAACATACATTATCTTTAAAATTTGCTTAAAAGGTTTTAATGATGGAGGCCACCCAACTTCATGTCTTTGTAGCAATATAAAAATCCAACACTTTCTTCAGCATTCAATATTATCTTATATCAGTATCCTTCATTAACTTTAGCTTGCCTTTTGTTAAACATGAATTTCTCCAACAAGTTTTCTACCAGTTTGCACGCAGGTAATTAAATATATATACTTTTACTCTTTACCCTATTACACTCAAAAATATATATTTACTCGTAGTCTTTGCCCATATAGTAAAATGAAAAATTATACTCTTACTTTGTACCCTATTACACTCAAAAAAAATATTTACTCTCTTTACCCATATGGCAAAATGAAAATTTGTACTTATACTCTTTACCTATTACACTCGAAACAAATATGTAACAAATGAGATAAGACCTGATTACAAACTTCTCTCTCATCCCTACTTTTTCTCCATATTTAGCTGCTTTTTACATTCTCTTCATAAATGATAGTAGGTGTTCAACCATATCAATTACCAGGTATATCCTTAATCCATATCCACAATTTCATATTCTCCAACTAACATAAGTTTTAAAATTTTCATTTTATTGACTTCTCAGGGAAAGAACATATCTGTACATAATCCGATGCAAAATAGGGTCGCATTGCAACCTTTCCTAGAAGGTAATCATCTCTTTCTCTCTTAATATCTTTTACTAATTTTTGTCAGAAAGGAAAAAGATTTCCTTGCAATGTCAAGATCAATACTAAGGAATAGACTCTGACCATTGTTGAAAATAATGACACCCATTTAAGTTGATCTTTAGTTAATTACATTGTCACAATTACTTCTTGGTCGCTGTTTTGGGTATTTCTTTTTAATAGCTTTATTACTTCAATCAGTTCAAATTTGTTTCAAATGTGCAGATTCACTAAACTTGCAGAACCTTCTATGCAACTCTATTTTGTCATGTGTAGTGCCCACTTAGTTGACTTGGCAGTTTCCCTTTTACCTGGCCTAGATCTCAAAGACAGATCTATTATTTTTTGCAATAAAACATGTCGCTAAGGATCTCTTTATATTCAAAATTCTTTCAATTATTATCTGGGTAACCTTTCTTCCCTTTTTTTAGAAATGGGAAATATTTCGACAGTACTGCTTATATGATCATAATGTTATCAAATATTGAATTTTAAGGCTGTTTATGGGAAACTTTTAGTTAGATTTTTCAACCAAAGTTTATGTTTTGCTTTTTTATTCCAATAATTCTTAGTTTTAAGACATGGATGTTTGTCAAGCAATGCATCATGCATGTGCCCCAGTGACAAGAATATATAAAATACAACAAGAAACCCGCCACAACTAAATTCCTACAAATTAGGACATAACCACTAAACCACTCCCAAATTTTGAAACCACTACCCCCTAAATATATGACACTTTTTAGTTTCAACTATTGATCCATAGTAAAAAGCTAGAGCAAGAACTTTGGTTCACTTCTTAATTGTTAAAAAATTAAAAGAGTCTACATCTACTATTCTCCCTTACTTTCTCTCATTTTATTTTTTATTTTTTCTTCCCTGTTATCTCACTTCCTTTTTTTCTAGAGCTCACATCTTCTCACCTTTATAAAGAAATGAAGGTGATTTGTGCTAACTTTATAACTAATTCATAACTAGTACAATTATTTTAACTTCTTTTTTTTAATATCTCATTCCTTTTAATTTTAAATATTTGTGATAAATAAACACACACAGGTGTGAACCATGTAAACTAGTTTAAATAAATTACACAATAGAACATACCAATAATTATAAATACATACTCGAGTCTACAGATATAACACCAACCGTTGATACAAGTTTAAATTGGATCCTCATTTAATTTTTAGCTATTATATCTAGAGGGCTACATCACTGAAGCAGCATGCCACCTGCCTCCCAGAGAGAATGAGTGATTATATGACGAGCATTGAAAGTTTTAGGCCGAAATATCACAAGTATTGTCCCGTCCCGGGCCATCGCAAATAAAACTATAACCAAAATCCTTTTTATCTGGCATTAACTTGGAACCATGTGCATCTAAAGCACCCTTTACTAAGCTCAATGTAATGTAGTCGTACGTAAACCCAGAGCAATAGCATGATGAGCTAAAAAGTCTCCTGAACCTATTGTTAAGAATTTAACCAACCGGGTAACCATGTGGTTCGACCTGCATTAAATGTCAGGTCATTCGTTGAAGATTTAGCATTAAACCTCTTCTCATTTCTGACCTGAAAATTTTGGCATATAAATGGCTATCTTAGTTGATCTACTGCTCTCATTACTTGGTATATGAAAATCAAACTTTTGAAACTTTAGACTTAACCAGCGCAAATAAACTAAATTTGCATTTTAAACACCAGCTTCAGTGCAACAACAACACATTACAGATCATTAACATTCCAGATCAGAATGTTTGTTTAAATAGAATAAAAATGTTAGAGAATTTTGAAGTTTCCTATGCTTTATGGGCTAACAAACACAAACTATAGAGATTAACTTAAAAGAATTTATAGAAAATAAGCTCAAAAAATTTAATTAATTAAAAGTAAAATGCCAACGTAAAACTAAGTAATAAACAGATACTACTAAAATAAGAGGACAGAGGTTAAAGCAGCTCTATTTATCATAAATTAAAATAAGCAATTACAAAAATTAACATGAACTATACCAAGATTTAACGCAGTAAGAGAGAAGGACACACACCCTGACTAGAGGCACGAGTATCTCCGGAAAGTTGGTCAGTTCGCCGGGAAAAGATACCGGAATTAGGGCAGGGAAGTATATAGCAACGGACGACGGCCGCCATTTTGGATAAGTGCTCATTTTTCATTGGATTTTTATTATATACGTGAGGAAAATGTCAAGGGTGTGTTTGTCATTGAGGCTATTGCTGTCCGGCACTAGGTTTTGAGCTAAACTGGAATGGCCTCATCCACTAGGATCACTACTTCTCTTCTCAATATTGACATATTATCACCCCTAATGTTTTTATATTTTTAGTTAGGTAGGAATATTCGGCCCATATATGGTAATTTAAAATCACATCTTGATTTAAAAAGTTAACTTAATAAGTCTATAATCCATTAGAGCATATATATTCTTAATTTTTCTCTTTTGTGTTTTGATGTGAGACTTTACTATCACGCCGTACTTCAATAATCTCTCCCTTAACTCGTGATCTCTCCATCCACATCGACATCAAGCTCCCCCTTGAACTTTAACCATACTCAACATTAGCTCATACGAGTCACCTTCTTCAATACACCAAGCTCCCCCTTAAACTTTAACTGTACTCTTTTGAGCATTAGCTCATACGAGCCACCCTCTTCAATATCTCTTGTTTGATCTACCGAGAGCATCTGTCAAGCCCATCAAGTCTCTATGTCTAACAGACTTATCTCTCAATATCTTTTGTTTGATCCACCAAGAGCCTCGCCAAAAAGAATCCACCACTTTACTCAAAGAGTACATAATCCATAATTTATTGAGTATAACCCATCATGTCTCTCCGTAAGGATGAGCTCACACTCTTTAATATCTCGTCAAGAGCCAACCAAGAGCCTATGGGTTTTTCACGTTAAATCTTGTATTGTTTTATCTCTCTTTATTTTATTGTGTGATTTGTGTTGACTTAATTTCTAACAAATAAAACTATATAATATATACTTTAACAATAAAGATTATCCATCCGTGGCAACTACTGTCACAAGTACTAGTCTAATAACCATTATTCTAGCTCTTGATCGTGATAGTGAATGACCGAGATTGGAAGCAATTTCCCCCATGCCGTTAGACCTTATAGCATCAACAATGTTCCTTCTAGTAGTATGGAATGATGTTCTTTCTAGTAGTATGGAAGATTACCAAACTGCTCCCATGCCCACTTACATGTCACTATAAGGTCTGGCGGTAGTATGGTCTTCAATTTAATTACTACAATTTGAACTTGGGCTCTCACTCCCAAGTTAAAGTTTAACTTGTACTCTGGCGATTCAAATTACTAAGCTTCTTCTTAATCAAGCTAAGTTTTTAAAATGGCAAGAAAAATGGATGCATGTTGTAAGACCCCAACTTTTTATGAATAAGATTTAATTTTCTTTATATATTATTCTAAATACAGTAAAACCTCTATTTAGGAATAGACTTGGGATCAAACTATTTGTATTCTAATTGATAGGTTATTACTAAATAGAGGTATTAGTATAAAATATTTTCCGAACACGCAAAAATATTCACTTTAACAAAAATATCAATAAGAACTTCCTATTTAGATTTTCAAACTAGGAAAATGTAGTCTTTTATAAGAAATGTAATCTTTTATAGGAAAATGTGGTCTTTTATAGGAAATGTAGTCTTTTATAAGAAAATGTAGTTCTTTATAGGAAGTATAGTCTTTTTTAGGAAAATGTAGTTCTTTATAGGAAATATAGTCTTTTATAGAAAAATGTAGTCTTTTAAAATTAACATTGTCTCTCTCATATATATATATATATATGAAATTATTATTATATAGAGGTATAGTTTCTTAATAAGGGACTTAAAAAGTATATAACATGTGACGCCCCCAAAATAGGTATACACAACACCCATTCTGAGTCGCCAAATACATGGTACAAAAAGCAAACTACAACTTCAATAATACAAATGTCGTGTGAAATACGACAATAATATATAATCGTAATGAGTTTAAATATAATATTGTCTTCAGACAATATCCACACGCAAATAAATCCCCATCATAATTATTGATTCATTATTTTACAAAAATGGTGAGGACTACTAAACAACTCTCTAGAACCTTCATTCCATACCCCGACTAAGACTCGCTACATTCTCGCCTCCCGAGAAGAAAAATGGAACAACAAGGAAAAGGGTGAGCTCAACTAGCTCAAGAAAGAATATTATGACTAAGATAATATACAACAAATTATCGTTAGTCTTCAACGGGAAAAATCTAATAGAATACAATAGACAACAAATTTTAAATCAATATTCATAATGAAATAATAATTCATAGAAGAGTTACGTAGAGAATGAAATCTACTATAATCTATGAATTTAATAAATCCATCATCAATATTTTATCCCTCGTAACATCAATCAATACGCATCTCGGAATCAAATATTCATCTTTGCACTATGTGCCAAAGATATTCATCGATTGGTCATGTTCATTTAAACACTGCTCATCTTTGCACTCTGTGCCAAAAAGATAATAATCAATCGATCATGTTCATCTCAACAACACTGCTCATCTTCGACTCTGGCCAAAGATATTCAATAATATCATCATTTAAGACCGAGGATGATGAAAAATATTTTAAAGAAACGAATCCGGTGAAACAAAATGACAAGGATTAAGGATTAAGGATTCAGATTTGGTTTTATCCACGCCCAAAAATACCTCAAAAATAATCATAGTGGTGTAAAATTCAAGAATGATCAAAACATGGATACAATCGAGTTAGTATCCGGAATAGATATTTTGGACAAAAAGAAGAAAATTTATATTTTTATGAATGAATAGTCAGATATCGTGAATAAAGTCAGATATATCGTGAATAGAAACTCGACACCAAAAGATAGAAATTCCACAAAAACATCTTCACGCTTCATGAATAGTACTCGTGAATAAGAACTCGTGAATAAGAACTCATGAATAGTAACTTGTGAATAAGAACTCATGAATAAGAACCCATGAATAGTAACCCGACATGAAAAAGTTCCAAATTTGATAAAACTTGGATCAACATTTCAAAGATAATGATATTGAAGAAATAATATCATTACAAAAAAAAAATATCCCTTACCTCGAAAGATCAAGATTAGTTGAAACAGGATATAAGCTATGACTTGAACTTGCACCGTATAAGCAATACTCAAAGTATACTCAAAATACTCACAAGAATACGCTCGATAATATAGAGAGAAAACTTGATTTCGGTGTGATTTTCAATTCTAACCCAAGACCCTATTTATAGGAAATCGCTAGAACACCAAAAAGCAGTAAAATTTAATATAATATTAATATTTATTTTCCAAAACCTCCTACGCACACTTGCCAACTGAATTCAGCTCCTACACATGTTAAATGAGGCCACCTAACATTCCAAAAACGTTTTTCCTATTTTAAATATTTTAAACTTCCAAAATCAATTATTTTGAACTTTCGTAACTTCAATAATTCATAATAAATAGCCCTTTCATCAGAAAATTGAATCTCATGAGTTTTTATAGGAAATTCAATTCTCTACAACTTTGCAGAAGAAAGTTTTTCCAAATTCCAAATAGAAATTGGATGAAATCCACAAACAAGTGATTTTATGTTTATAATCAAATTTCTATCAATAATTGTGTCCACCAACACACAAAACATGTGTTAAACATTTAATGCCACAAAATACTCTTCCTCCTCATATACTCATATATCCCACATTCATTGTAAAAATATCACCGTTAATATATTATTAAAGTAATATATTTAAATGAATTATTTTATCGTAAAAGATAAAATATTAATTTTCAACAATTGTCATTTTAAAAATTTTCTCCATCTATATCCACATAAAATCAATATTTTTCTCATCATATAAATCAATAATTAATTATTCACAAATAATATTACAGAATCACAATATCGACAACCAGTGCGGTTCAGGAAGAGGGGCTTTCCAATAAGAATTTCTTCTTCTACTGCGCGCAATTAGGTGACTAAACCTCTCCTTAGATGTAACTTTCTAGACATTGCCAATAATGTTATCTAATAATATTATTCGGATAATATGAATTATTGCTTCGATAATGAAAGATAATTTGTGTAATGACAATTATTGAAACAACAAAGAATATAAAATATCAACGCAACAATTATTAACTCAATAAAATCTTTGAACAAGAATTATCGTAACCATTATTGAGTAGTGCCTTCACGTAAGAATCAATAATTGGTGCAATCTGGTGTGCTTCTTGCTCAACAACGCGCAGAGTGTGTTTTAACCACGGGTATTCCAACAAGATAATTAGTAATAACTACGCCAAGTTATTTAAAAACAACTTATATTTGTCGTTTTCTTCATCCAATCACTTTCAGTTTATGGGGCCACACATGGTCAAGGCCAGTTATACACGAATATTCTGACAAAGATTTAATATTCCACCACCAAAACGAATATTCCCGAGCGATAATGAATATTTTATAACTACTTGCTTAATTTGAAATATTTGCATATTTAACCCTTAACTATCCACATTAATCAAATCAACCCTTACTATTTCAAAATAATAAATAAAGGAAATTCCTTTTTATTTAAAAATTTTGGTCTTACAACCTCCCTCCTTATGAAATTTCGTCCTCGAAATTGACGACGATACTGGTGTTTTGAAAAGGTGAGGATACCTCGCTTTCATTTCCGTTTCCAACTCCCGTGTCATTTCCTCTATAGCATGATTCCTCCACAAAACTTTAACTTGTGGTATAACCTTTCTTGGCGTAGGACATGCTCCTTCCTATCCAACATCTTGGCAGTACCTCCTCATACGTTAAGTCTTGGCTATCTCGTCCCGGTTCTAACTCAATAACGTGGTTCGGGTCTTTCACATATTTATAAGTATGAGATATGTGAAACACATTATGAACACGAGACATACTTGAGGTAACGCAAGTCTATAGGCTACATTTCCTACTCGGTCAAGAATTTGAAATGGACCGATAAATCGTGGATCGAGCTTTCTCTCTTCCCAAATCTTGTAACTCCCTTCCATGGAGCAACTCGCAACAATACATGATCCCTACATTAAATTCCACGCCCTTTCGATGAAGATCAAGATAACTCTTTTTGTCGATCTTGTGCCGTTTGTATACGTTGTCGAATCATTTGGATCTTTTCGGTAGTCATACGCATTAACCTTCGGGTCCCAACAATGTTGCTTCACCCACCTCATCCCAACATATTGGAGAACGACATTTTCGGTCCATATAATGCTTGAATGGAACCATGCCTATATTTGTTTAATAACTATTGTTGTATGAGAATTCCACCAATGGCAAGTACTCATCCCAACTTCCTTTGAAATCTAGGACACGAGTTTTAATATATCTTCAAGAGTTTGAGTAGTCCTTTTCGATTGCCCATCCGTTTGAGGATGGTATGCCAAACCAATCGTAAATTCGTGCCCTATAGCTTTCTAACCCAAAATCATGAAGTGAATCTTGGGTCACGATCTAAAACTATGTATATCTTGGCATGCCATGCAACCTCACAATCTCATTCACGCATATACGAGAAAGACGTTCAAGGGAATAAGTCTCTCGTGATCGGTAAGAAATGAAGCGGACTTGGTTAATCTATCAACAATAACCCAAATAGCATTGATGTCTTGAGAAACCGCAGGAAGACCTAAGAACTAAATCCATAGTAATGTGTTCCCACTTCCATTCCGGAATCTCAAGTGGTTGCAACGGACCACTTAGGTATAAGATGCTCACTTTTACACGTTGACAAGTTAAACATCTCGAGATAAACTACGCGATCTCTCTCCTCATATTGCTCCACCAAAATGTATGTTCAAGATCATAATACATTTTGGTACTCCTGAGATGGATCGCAGAAATGGCGATTGTGTGCCTCCATCATAATCTTGTACTTCAAATCGAGTCGTTAGAACACAAAGTCTAGAGTGGACTCAAGTATTCCTTCTTCATCAATTCTCGCTTCCTAATGACTCCTTCTTGTACTTTCTTCTTCATACGATCATTTCCAAGGCCGGTGGCTTGAGAACCTTAACTTTTTCTATTAAAGTTGGCTCTATCGTATACTTGACATCATCGCACTCGCTTTCGCGATATGATCTTCTACTCAACGCGTACCTACTACGCTCGCTTTTCAAGATGGTATGGTTTAGAATATGTGGCTAAATGAGTCGCTCTTGAGCTCTTGGAAAATCTTCTCGCATTCCTCGCTCCATACTAAATTTTGTATCTTTTCGAGTCGGCCTAAGTTAACGGAATAGCGATTCGAGAATATCCTTCAACGAATCTGCGATTTACGACCCCAAAATAGGTCCATTCCACCCAACCCATTCTCGAGTCGCCAAATACATGGTATGTAAAACAACTACAACTTTATTATCACAACAATAAAAGCTGTGAGTTTAAATACAAATATTATCTTCAGACAATATTTATACTCAAATAAATCCTCATCACATTTATTGATACATTATTTTACAATAATGGTGAGGACTACTAAACAACTCTCTCTAGAACCTTCATTCCATACCATTTTACTAGTACTGCTACATTCTCGCCTCCCGAGAAGAAAAATGGAACAACAAGGAAAAGGGTGAGCTCAACTAGCCCGAAAGAAGAATGTTATGACTAAGATAATATACAACAAATTATCGTTAGTCTCCAACAGGAAAAATCGATAGAATACAATAAACAACAAGTTTCGAGATCAATATTCGCAATGAAATAATAATTCATGTAAGAGTTACGTAGAGAATGAAATCTACTATAATCTATGAATTTAATGTATCCATCATCAATATTTTATCCCTGTAACATCAATCAATATTCATCTCAATCAAATATTCATCTTTGCACTACAGGCCAAAGATATTCATCAATCGGTCATGTTCATCTCAACACCTGCTCATCTTTGCACTAAAGGCCAAAGATATTCATCGATCGGTCATGTTCATTTAAACACTGCTCATCTTTGCACTTGTGCCAAAGATATTCATCATCGGTCATATATGTTCATCTCAACACTGCTCATCTTTGCACTAAAGGCCAAAGATATTCATCACTTCATTATGTTCATTTAAACACGCTTCATCTTTTTGACTAAAGCCAAAGATATTCTTCAGAATCATTCATCTTTGCACTACAAATTCAAAGATATTCTTCAGAAATCATTCATCTTTGCAGACTCTGGCCAAAGATATTCAATAATATCATCATTTAAGACTGAGGATGATGAAAAATATTTTTAAAGAACGAATCCAGTGAAACAAAATGACAAGGATTAAGGATTAAGGATTCATACTTGGTTTTATCCACGTCCAAAAATACCTCAAAAATAATCATAGTGGTGTAAAATTCAAGAATGATCAAAACATGGATACAATCAAAGCTAGTATCCAGAATAGATATTTTAGACGAAAAGAAAAATTTTCATTTTTTTGGTGAATAAGGCCAGATTCGTGAATAGTGTCAGTATACGTGAATAAGTCTTGAGTATACGTGAATAAGTAACTCGACACCCAAAGATAGAAATTCCACAAAAAACATCTTCACGCTTCATGAATAAGACTCGTGAATAGTAACTCGTGAATAAGAACTCATGAATAGTAACTCATGAATAGTAACCCGACATGAAAAAGTTCCAAATTTGATAAAAAGTACCAACCAATATTTCAAAGATAATGATATTGAAGAATTAATATCATTTGAGAAGAAAATAACATCCCTTACCTCAAAGAATCAAGATTTCGGAAGGAAAGGCTCAAGTGATCTTTGAATGAAACTTCAGATGTAATCAAAGAACTCTCAAAGTATCTAAATACTCACAAAATACGCTCAATAATATAGAGAGAAAGAGAAAACTTTGTTTCGGTGTGATTTTCAATTCTAACTTAGCCTCTATTTATAGGAAAATGTTAGCCCACCCAAGGCAGACTTGACCGCAATCACTTGATGGCTTTACTATCGCTACTATTGCCACCCACCACATTTGAAATAAAATTCAAAGACATTTTTTCACCAACCACAAGTGGGGCCCACTCAATTCTAGAATTTTCCACCAAAATCAATTATAACCCCCGCAATATATCTCAAAACCCCTGATTTAATTTTTAATACCTCCAATCCGATAAAATACTAATAAAACACCTCAACATTAATTCCTTCATTAATAACCACATAAATAAATCCATCATTTATATTCATATAAAATAAATATTTCCTTATCATATGAATCAATAATTAATTATTCACAAATAATATTACGTAATCATATTTATGACAACCAGTCGCTCCTCGGGAAGAGGGGCTTTCAATAAGGATCTCTCCTCATGGGCGCCGCAATTAGGTGACCAAACCTCTCCTTAGATGTAACTTTCTAGACATTGCCAATAATGTTATCTAATAATATTATTCAAATAATATGAATTATTGATCCGATAATGGGAAATATGCGTGCGTTGACAATTATTCAAACAAAGAATAATATAAAATACCAACGCAACAATTATTGAATCAATAAAATAAAATATTGAGCAAAGAATTATCGTGAAAATTATTGAGTAGTGCCATCTTACGCATTTAATCAATAATTCAACAATATTGTGTAATACCGTGCTTCATCGTGCAACCACGCCAGACATCGTATTTTAACCACGGGTATTCCAACGGTCTTAATTCAGAATAACTACATGCCTTAATTCAGTAATAACTACGCTGTTATTTATAACCACCCAAACTTTGTCGCTTTTCCTCATCCAATCGCTCGTTATGGGGCCCATACACGGTCATTGCTGGCAGGTAAATGCATTTAATATTCCCCGACAAAGATTTAATATTCTACGACCAAACGAATATTCCCCGACAAGCGATTTAATATTCCACCACCAAACGAATATTCCCCGACAAAAATGAATATTTTATAACCACTTGCTTATTTTGAAATATTTGCGTATTTAACCCTTAACTATCCACATTAATCAAATCAACCCTTACTATTTCAAAATAATAAATAAAGGAAATTCCTTTTATTTAAAAAAAATTGGGGTCTTACAACCTCCCTCCTTATGAAATTTCGTCCTCGAAATTGACGACGCATTCTGGTGTTTCAAAAGGTAAAGATACCTCGCTTTCATTTTCGCGTTTCCAACTCCCGTGTCATTTCCTCAATAGCATGGTTTCTCCACAAAACTTTAACTTATGGTATAACCCCTGACATAGGTCATGTTCTTTCCTCTACAAAATCTTGACAAGTACTCTCCTCAGACGTTAAGTCTTCTTATTATCTCGTCCTGGTTCTAACTCAATGACGTGTTTCGGTCGTCCACATATTTACGTAATATCGACACGTGAAAACGCGTTATGAACACGCGTCATACTTGGTGGTAAAAACGAGTCTATAGGCCCACGGTTCCTATTCGATCGAGAATTTCAAATGGATTAATAAATCAAGGTTTGAGCTTTCTCACCTCACCGATTCTCGCTTTTAAAATAACAACTTCTTGCACCTCCTTCTTCAAATTCATCACCTCCGTGTGTGTAGCTTGAATAGCCTTTAACTTTATCGATTAAAGTCGATTATACTCAGATATCATCACGCATCGTATATCATCACGTGGGTACCTAGAGTTTTCATCTCCATCTCTATTATTTGTATATTATACTGAAATGAGTCTTTGACAATATCGTACTCGTGCTTGTATACGATCTTCTACTCAACACGCCGCCTACCACGCTCACTTTTCGGGATGGCATGGTCGTAACATATCTTTGAAATGAGTCTCCTCTCGAGTTCTTCAAGCTCTTCCCACATTCCTTGCTCCATTTGAATTTTTTGTATCTCTATGATTCACTACGTTAATGGAATAGCGATTCGAGAATATCCTTCAACGAATCTCGATAATAACCAACTAAGCTTTGAAAGCTACGATTTCGATTATCGACTTAGGTTGTTCTCAATCGTGACTCATATCTCAACCTTGGATAAAGACGTCACAATGACACCTATCGATTTCTTACTATCGCATCTAATATGACGTCCCCCATAGAGAGTCTAGCTTAGGTGAATTCCACAAAGGAAGTCACAAGATAAAGGCTCGTGTACCAAATTTATAGTTGAATTTTAACTCACTCAAGTTCAATAGAGCCATTCTATATGAGATTTTAGAAATGAGTTTTTGTAACGGGTTCAAAGTCGATACAAAATTTAATATCAAAGCTTTGGGAATAAGCCAAGAAATTCTTCAGAAATACATCGTGAAAAATCAATAACAACAGGAATATTATTCAAATCGACGTGTCTTTATTCAAATCCATAACATGGATTAAGAAAACTGACATCCGTAATAAACGAATGACTTCATGGCTTGATATGAAAATGTTTGATTACAATGGTTTGATTGCTTGAATTGAATAATGAGTTGCTTAGGAATATGAAAACTAACAACCTTACAAAAGCAATCAATTTGGCATGATGAGTAGTTAACCTTAAAATCACATCAAAAGCAAATATCTCTATAGAAATAAGGTTAATGTGTAATGTGATAGTGCCAACTGAATCAAGCAAGATTTTTAAACAACGGATGTAATGAAAGTTTCTCTAATGGATTCTCCATAAATAGGTCAAAGTCTAATTTCTCCGTAGTCAAGTTCAAACGTTGAGCGCAAGAAGAGAGATAAAAGAATGGGTAGAACCCAGATCTAGTAAGGTATAAACTTCGCAAGAATTTATAATTAACTAACCCGTGCTAACTTCGTTCGTTCCTCAGATTTTGAATTGGCCACGACAAACGCTTCTTCCCAGAATCGTTGACTTTGACTTTTCTCGGGACATCCTTTTGAGTCACCGCCTCACCGCACTAGGTTTCGATATCGCATAATCTCGAGCGATATGTCCTTCTTTTCCACAATTATAGCATACCTTAAACCGCTCAGGCGTTTCAATGATATGTCCCTCTTTCCGTGATTTGTAACATACGACCGATGGTCTTTCTCCTCCTTGGAACCGATTTGCCATCGTACCGACGTCTTCACATGGTCGTTGTTGAATCTCCTCTTTTAAAATCTCCTCCCAACTCGCTTTTTCTATTTTCATGGCCACGATTACCACCAGAGTGGTTACCGCTTTGTCCGTATTCTTCTTTCTCCACTAGTTATCGTTATTCTGATGACTGCTATCTTTGGTATGATCCTGGTTATGGTCCCTCGGTTGAACGTACTCGTTATCTCGCTTCTAACAACCGAGCCTCATTTACAACATCCGAATAGAGAAAAATTTATGAGAAATGAGATATCGACGTACGCCGGGTTTCAAACCTCTCGTAAACATCCGCGCCATACGCTCCTCATTCTCCACCAAATGAGGTGCAACCCGGATAACTCCGCGAACTTCGCCTCGCATTGGGACACCGCCATGTTATTCTCGCTTCTAATCTAATAAACTCCACTTCCTTCATATGATGAATACTTTCGTGGAAGTACTTGTCATTGAACTGCTTTTCAAACGCCTCCCACGACATACGCTTTGAGTGCGGATTTGGATGGGTACGCTTCATGATTCCCACCAAGAATCCGCTTCGCCATTTTAACATAAAGGTGGCGAATGGAACCTTCTGTTTCTCCGCGCATCCCAAGACATCGAATATCTTGGTAATTTGTTTGACCCATGTTTCCGCTTATGATCGGATCCGGCTTTCCCTGCACTCGTGGTCCCAACTCTTTGAATCGCTTGGTCGTGACCACCCGTGAATTGCTATCATCTCCTCCTCAGATTTTGAACACGAGTCTCCTCGTCCGATTTTGCATGAATCGCAAAAAGCTTCTAAACATCCCCTCGTTCATCATCCGCTTTCGGTGGTGTTATTCACGGGAGGTACATTGCCACTGTTGTACGCTCTCCTCGTTGGTAAAGACAGCATCTCCACGGTCTCATTTACACCACTATTAATATTCTCGGTCGACATTCTCAACATCACTGTCATAAAATAAGGGTTAATTAAGGAAATCAATCACATAATATCCCTATATATCGACCAACTAACAAATAAGCTTAGGTAGACACACTAGCGAAGGATTTACTCGTCTCTCCCTCCTAGTTCTATTCCCCGATCTCCGCCAGAGATCATATCCTAAGCTCGATACCAACTACCAAGTGACGACCCCAAAATAGGTCCATTCCACCCAACCCATTCTCGAGTCGCCAAATACATGGTATGTAAACAACTACAACTTTATTATCACAACAATAAAGCTGTGAGTTTAAATACAAATATTATCTTCTGACAATATTTATACTCAAATAAATCCTCATCACATTTATTGATACATTATTTTACAATAATGGTGAGGACTACTAAACAACTCTCTCTAGAACCTTCATTCCATACCCGACTAAGACTCGCTACATTCTCGCCTCCCGAGAAGAAAAATGGAACAACAAGGAAAAGGGTGAGCTCAACTAGCCCAAGAAGAAGAATGTTATGACTAAGATAATATACAACAAATTATCGTTAGTCTCCAACAGGAAAAATCGATAGAATACAATAGTACAACAAGTTTCGAGATCAATATTCGCAGTGAAATAATAATTCATAAGAGTTACGTAGAGAATGAAATCTACTATAATCTATGAATTTAACGGTCCATCATCAATATTTTATCCCCGTAACATCAATCAATATTCATCTCAATCAAATATTCATCTTTTGCACTATGTGCCAAAGATATTCATCAATCGGTCATATGTTCATCTCAACACTGCTCATCTTTTGCACTAAAGGCCAAAGATATTCATCATCGATCATGTTCATTTAAACACTGTTCATCTTTGCAGCTCTGGCCAAAGATATTCATCGATCGGTCATGTTCATCTCAACACTGCTCATCTTTGCACTAAAGGCCAAAGATATTCATCATCGGTCATGTTCATTTAAACACCGCTTCATCTTTTTGCACTACTGAGCCAAAGATATTCTTCAGAAATCATTCATCTTTTGCACTATACCCAAAGATATTCTTCAGAAATCATTCATCTTTGCAGACTACACAGCCAAAGATATTCAATAATATCATCATTTAAGACCGAGGATGATGAAAATATTTTTAAAGAACGAATCCGGTGAAACAAAATGACAAGGATTAAGGATTAAGGATTCATACTTGGTTTTATCCACGTCCAAAAATACCTCAAAAATAATCATAGTGGTGTAAAATTCAAGAATGATCAAAAAACATGGATACAATCAAAGCTAGTATCCGTAATAGATATTTTAGATTTAAAAGAAAAATTTTCATTTTTTTGGTGAATAGTGCCGTATTCGTGAATAGGTCAGATACGTGAATAAAGTCAGATACGTGAATAAGAAACTCGACACCCAAAGATAGAAATTCCAAAAAAAACATCTTCACGCTTCTTAATAAGTACTCGTGAATAATAAGAATCGTGAATAGTAACTCATGAATAAGAACTCATGAATAAGTAACCCCGACATGAAAAAGTTCTAAATTTGATAAAAGTACCAACCAATATTTCAAAGATAATGATATTGAAGAATTAATATCATTTGAGAAGAAAATAACATCCCTTACCTCAAAGAATCAAGATTTCTTGGAAGGAAAGGTCAAGTGATGATCTTGAATGAAACTTCAGATGTAGCAAAGAACTCTCAAAGTATCTAAATACTCACAAAATACGCTCAATAATATATAGAGAGAAAGAGAAAACTTTGTTTCGGTGTAATTTTCAATTTAACTTAAATTTCTATTTATAGGAAAATGTTAGCCCAACCAAGGACTTGACCTGCTACTTGATGGCTTTACTCGCTACTATTGCCACCCACCACATTTGAAATAAAATTCAGCACATTTTTCACCAAACAACAAGTGGGGCCCACTCAATTCTAGAATTTTCCACCAAAATCAATTATAACCCCCCATGATATATCTCAAAACCCCGATTTAAATTTTAATACCTCCAATCCGATAAAATACTAATAAAACACCTCAACATTAATTCCTTCATTAATAACCACATAAATAAATCCATCATTTATATTCATATAAAATAAATATTTCTTATCATATGAATCAATAATTAATTATTCACAAATAATATTACGTAATCATATTTATGACAACCAGTAAAGTTTCTCCTCAGAAAGAGGGGCTTTCAATAAGGATCTCTCTCATCTTGGTGGCATGATTAGGTGACCAAACCTCTCCTTGAGATGTAACTTTCTAGACATTGCCAATAATGTTATCTAATAATATTATTCAAATAATATGAATTATTGATCCGATAATGGAAAAATATCGTGCGGTGACAATTATTGAAACAAAGAATAATATAAAATACCAACGCAAAGAATTATTGAATCAATAAAATAAAATATCGAATAAAGAATTATGTGAAAATTATTGAGTAGTGCCATCTTACGCATTTAATCAATAATTCAACAATATCTTGTAATACCGTGCCATCTTGTGCAACCCACACGACATCGTATTTTAACCACCGTATTCCAAATGCCTTTAGCAGAATAACTACGATCTTAATCAGAATAACTACGCAAGTTATTTATAACCACCCAAACTTTGTCGTTTTCCTCATCCAATCGCTTTCAGTTATGGGGCCCACACATGGTCGCTACCGTCGCATTTAATATTATTCACGACAAAGATTTAATATTCTACGACCAAACGAATATTCCCGACAAAGATTTAATATTCCACGACCAAACGAATATTCCCCGACAAAATGAATATTTTATAACCACTTGCTTATTTTGAAATATTTGCGTATTTAACCCTTAACTATCCACATTAATCAAATCAACCCTTACTATTTCAAAATAATAAATAAAGGAAATTCCTTTTATTTAAAAAAAATTCGGGTCTTACTGAATCTCCGATAATAACCAACTAAGCATGTAAAGCTACGTCTTTCGATAATCGTCGATTTAGTTGCTCTCAATCGTGACTCATATCCCAATCTTGGATAAGACGTCACAATGACACCTATCGATTTACTATCGCATTTAATACGACGCCCCTACACAGAGAGTTCGCTTAGGTGAATTCCACAAAGGAAGTCACAAGATAAAGGCTCGTACCAAATTTATAGTTGAATTTTTAACTCCTCAAGTTCAATAGAGCCATTCGATATGAGATTTTAGAAATGAGTTTTGTACAGGGTTCAAAGTCGATACAAAATTTAATATCGAGCTTTGGGAGTAAGCAAGAAATTCTTCGTGAAATACGTCAGAAAAATCAATAACAACAGAATATTATTCAAATCGACGTGTCTTTATTCAAATCCATAACATGGACTAAGAAAACTTGACATCCGTAATAAACGAATGACTTCATGGCTTGATATGAAAATGTTTGACTACAATGGTTTGATTGCTTGAATTGAATAACAGTTGCTTAGGAATATGAAAACTAACAACCTTACAAAAGCAATCAATTTGGCATGATGAGTAGTTAACCTTAAAATCACATCAAAAGCAAATATCTCTATAGAAATAAGGTTAATTGTGTAATGTGATAGTGCCAACTTGAATCAAGCAAGATTTTTAAACAACGGATGTAATGAAATTTTCTCCTAATGGAGTCTCCACAGAGATAGGTCAAAGTTTAATTTCTCCGTAGTCAAGTTCAAACGTTGAAAGCGCGCAAGTAGAGAGATAAAAGAATGGGTAGAACCAATATCTAGTAAGGTATATACTTCGCAAGAATTTATAATTAACTAACCCGTGCTAACTTCGTTCGGGTTCTCGTGATTTTGACGACCACAACAAACGCTCTTCCGGAATCGTTGACTTTGACTTTTTCGGGGACGATCTTTTCGAGTCACCGTCCCTCATTGAACTAGGTTTTTCTATCGCATAATCTCGAGCGATATGTCCTTCCTTTCCACAATTATAGCATACCTTGAACTGTTGTAGGCGTTTGGTGATATGTCTCTCTTTTCCGCATTTGTAGCATATATAACCGGTGGTCGTTCTCCTCCCTTAAAACTAGTTGCTTCTTGGCCGACGTCTTTCATACGGTCGTTGTTGAATCTCTCTTTTAAAATCTCCTCCCGACTCGCTTTCTTTCTATTTTCATGGCCACGATTACCACCAGAGTGGTTACCGCTTTGTCCAGTATTCTTCTTTCTCCGTTGGTTATCGTTATTCGATGACGATCGCTATCTTCTTGCATGATCCCGGTTATGGTCCCTCGGTTGAACGTATTTCGTTATCTCATTTCTAACAAATGAGCCCTCGCTGACAACATCCGAATAGAGAGAAAATTTATGAGAAATGAGATATCGACATAAGTGGGGTTTCAAACCTCTCGTAAACATCTGCGTCATACATTCCTCATTCTCCACCAAATGAGGTGCAAACTGGATAACTCCATGAACTTCGCCCAGATTGGGACACCGCCATGTTATTCTCGCTCTAGTCTAATAAACTCCACTTCCTTCATACGACGAATACTTTCGTGGAAGTACTTGTTATTGAACTGCTTTCAAACGCTCTCCCACGCATACATCTTGAAAGTGTTGGATGGGTACGCTTCACGATTCCCACCGAAGAATCTGCCTTCGCCACTACGGAACATAAAGGTGGCGAATGGAACTTTCTGTTCCTCCGCATCCCAAGACATCGAATATCTTGGTAATTTGTTTTGACCCACGCCTCGCCTTTAATCGGATCCGGCTTTCCCTGCACTCGGTGGTCCCAACTCTTTGAATCGCTTGGTTGTGACCACTCGTGAATCGCTATCATTTCTCCTCAGATTGTGAACACGAGTCTCCTCGTCGATTTTGCATGAATCGCAAAAAGCTTCTAAACATCCCCTCGTTCATCATCCGCTTCAGTTGGTGTTGTTCACGGGAGGAACATTGCCACCATTGTACGCGTTCTCCTCGTTGGTGAAAGACAGCATCTCCACGGCCTCATTTACTCCATTGTTAATATTCTCACGACATTCTCAAATATCGTCATAAAATAAGGGTTAATTAAGGAAATCAATATATCACATAATATCCCTATATATCGACTAACTAACAAATAAGCTTAGGTAGGACACACTAGCGAAGGATTTACTCGCCTCCCTCCTAGTTCTATTCCCCGATCTCCGCCGGAGATCATATCCCTAAGCTCGATATTAACTGTAACGCCCCCAAAATAGGTATACACAACACCCATTCGAGTCGCCAAATACATGGTACGTAAACAACTACAACTTTATTATTACAACAAGAAAACGTGAGTTTGAATACAAATATTATCTTCAGACAATATCTATACTCAAATAAATCCTCATCACATTATTGATTCATTATTTTACAAAAATGGTGAGGACTACTAAACAACTCTCTCTAGAACCTTCATTCCATATTCCCGACTAGTACTCGCTACATTCTCGCCTCCCGAGAGAAGAAAAATGGAACAACAAGGAAAAGGGTGAGCTCAACTAGCTCAAGAAGAATATTATGACTAAGATAATATACAACAAATTATCGTTAGTCTTCAACGGGAAAAATCTAATAGAATACAATAGACAACAAATTTTAAATCAATATTCGCAATGGAAATAATAATTCATGTAAGAGTTACGTAGAGAATGAAATCTACTATAATCTATGAATTTAATAAGTCCATCATCAATATTTTATCCCCGTAACATCAATCAATATGCATCCGAATCAAATATTCATCTTTGCACTCCTACAGCCAAAGATATTCATCATTGGTCATGTTCATTTAAACACTGCTCATCTTTGCACTCACAGCCAAAGATAATAATCAATCCATGGCCATGTTCATCTCAACACATTTCATCTTTGCACTACAACAGCCAAAGATATTCAATAATATCATCATTTAAGACCGAGGATGATGAAAAATATTTTTAAAGAAACGAATCCAAATGAAACAAAATGACAAGAATTAAGGATTAAGGATTCAGACTTGGTTCTATCCACACCCAAAAAATACCTCAAAAATAATCATAGTGGTGTAAAATTCAAGAATGATCAAAACATGGATACAATCGAGTTAGTATCCGTAATAGATATTTCGACAAAAAGAAGAAATTTTATTTTTAATGAATAAAGGTCAGATATCGTGAATAAAGTCCGATATCGTGAATAAGTAATCTCGACACCAAAAGATAGAAATTCCACAAAAACATCTTCACGCTTCATGAATAGTAGTACTCGTGAATAAGAACTCGTGAATAAGAACTCATGAATAAGAACTCGTGAATAAGAACTCATGAATAAGAGAACCCATGAATAGTAACCCCGACATGAAAAAGTTCCAAATTTGATAAAAACTTCAGATCAACATTTCAAAGATAATGATATTGAAGAAATAATATCATTACAAAAAAAAATAATATCCCTTACCTCGAAAGATCAAGATTTCTAGTTGAAACACCTGGGATAAAGCTATGACTTGAACTTGCACCGTATAGCAATACTCAAAGTATACTCAAAATACTCACAAGAATACTCGATAATATAGAGAGAGAAACTTCAGTTTTCTGGTGTGATTTTCAATTCTAACCTAAAGACCCTATTTATAGGAAATTCGCTTTAACACCAAAGCGTAAAATTTAATATAATATTAATATTTATTTTCCAAAACCTCCTACGCACACTTGCCAACTGAATTCAGCTCCTACACATGTTAAATGAGGCCACCTAACATTCCAAAAACGTTTTTCCTATTTTAAATATTTTAAACTTCCAAAATCAATTATTTTGAACTTCAAACTTCAATAATTCATAATAAATAGCCCTTTCATCAGAAAATTCGAATCTCATGAGTTTTTATAGGAAATTCAATTCTCTACAACTTTGCAGAAGAAAGTTTTCCAAATTCCAAATAGAAATTGACCGAAATCCATAAACAGTGATTTTACAAGCTATAATCAAATTTTTGATTAATAATTGTGTCCACCAACACACAAAATATGTGTTAAACATTTAATGCCACAAAATACTCTTCCTCCTCATATACTCATATATCCCACATTCATTGTAAAAATATCACCAGTTAATATATTATTAAAGTAATATATTTAAATGAATTATTTTATCGAGAAAAAGATAAAATATTAATTTTCAACAATTGTCATTTTAAAATTTTCTCCATCTATATCCACATAAAATCAATATTTTCCTCATCATATAAATCAATAATTAATTATTCACAAATAATATTATAGAATCACAATATCGACAACTGTGTAGGTTCCAGAAAGAGGGGCTTTCCAATAAGAATTTCTTCTTCTCTGGCTGGCAATTAGGTGACTAAACCTCTCCTTAGATGTAACTTTCTAGACATTGCCAATAATGTTATCTAATAATATTATTAGGATAATATGAATTATTGCTTCGATAATGAAAGATAATGTGTAATGACAATTATGAAATAAAAGAATATAAAATATCAACGCAGTAAATTATTAACTCAATAAAATATCGATAAAGAATTATCGTAACCATTATTGAGTAAAGGCTTCTTCACGTAAGAATCAATAATTGGTGCAATACTGCAGTGCTATCTTTATTCAACAACGCCGATTAGTGTGTTTTTTAACCACCGGGTATTCCAACAAAGATAATCTGTGAATAACTACTACTGTGAGTTATTTAAAAACAACTTATATTTGTCGCTTTCTTCATCCAATCACTTTCCGTTATGGGCCCTCACACATGGTCGCAAGGCCACAGTAATTAATATTCTCGACAAGCACGAATATTCCACGACCAAACGAATATTCCCCGACGATAATGAATATTTTATAACTACTTGCTTAATTTGAAATATTTGCATATTTAACCCTTAACTATCCACATTAATCAAATCAACCCTTACTATTTCAAAATAATAAATAAAGGAAATTCCTTTTTATTTAAAAATTTCGGGGTCTTACATAACATATTACAATTTAGAGGTTATTCCTATTTATAACTGGCCCAAATTGGGACCAAATTTTTTTATAATATTGTAGAGGTTATTCTTATATAAAGTATTATTAAATAGGGGTTTTACTGTAGTAAGGTGTTGATTTAATAAATATTATAGTTGTGGGTGATATGTGCAAATTATACAAAGTAAACCATTGTTGGAAAATATTCATTTTGTCTGTGAATATTCGTTTTATCGGGGAATATTCTTTTTGTCAAAAATATTATATTAAGTAAAGTACGACGCCGCCAAAATAACCAATCATTGGTGGGCCCCACAATGGAATAACTGTTTGATATATAGAAAGCGACATAAATAATCTTTTTATAAAATAATGGTAAAACTTTTACCGTTAACTGTTGAAATATCCGGTGATAAAAGTACAGTAATACGCGTTATTCCACAGTAGTACGCGGTATTGCACAATATCTCTAATTATTTATTCTTACGTAAGAAATCACTTAACATTTCATTTAATAATTATCACAGTAGTTACTGCATAATATTTTATATTAGTGGTTTAATAATTGCTACAGTGATAATTGCATATTATTGACTTAATAATTATCACAATAACAATTGAAAAGTATTTCACATTATTAAATCAATAATTGTCACGACACAGTAACTTATATTATTGAAATAATATTATTAGATATCATTATTCATGTCTAAAAAGTTATGTCAAGAAAAGGGGTTAGATTATATAATTGCGCACTAGTAAGGAGAAATCCTTATCGGAAAGCCCCCTCTTTTTTAGGAACGATCTGATTGTCAATATTGTGAGTCTATAATATTAATGGTAAATAAATTGTTAACAAATTGAAAATGTGTTAATTAAAGATAAGTAAATATTTGTTTAATTTTGATATAAATGGAGGAATTTAGCACGAGACATTTGTTGTAAGTTTGACATATTTTTCTATGGAACCATAATTATCTCCCGATAAGATATTCATTCAAATACATTACTATAATATTATATAATATAATAATATAATTTTATAAATTATAACTTTTTAAATAGTAACATTATTAGAATTGCAGCGTGTGAATAAAAGTAGAGGTTGTCATTTTGGTGTTGAATTTTCTTAGCCTTGAGGATTAGAATTCAAATTGGAATTGTATATCTATTTTTTAGTTAACCAAACGTGTGGGAATTCTTTTGTTCATTTTTTTCAAACATAGCATGTTATCCATTAAGTTTGTCAAACACAACATGCTTATTAAACAATTTGGTCAGATTTTGGGTGCCCTCCCTAATCCTATAAATAGGTTGCTCAGTTAAGCTGAAACTCACACCAAAATCAGAAAATTATTCTTCTATAATATTGTACGTATTTATTTCGAGTATAAGGATACTTTGAGTGTAGCTAATAGTGCGAGATTTCCCCAAGATAATCTTCGTTATACCAGTCAGACCTAGTCTTCTACTAACGTAAAGGATGTTAATTTCTTTCAATACTCGTAAGGAATATCATTTTCTTTCATATTCCATATTATGCAAGTGATATTATTTCAATTCATATTCTTAAATCTAAACTTACTATGGTTAGTATTGCTTCTATAATTACTGAAATGATTAGAAATTCTTTGAGGTTGTGCTTCATCTAATATCATTTCACTGAAATATTGGTCTAAACTTTCTTATTAAATTTTAAATCTTTTCATTTCGGGGTACTATTCATCCATGGTACTATTCATACCAGAGTATTATTCATCCGAGATACTATTCATGCCGGAGTACTATTCATTCGGGGTACTATTCATGCTAGAGTACTATTCACGACGAAATTTAGTTTTTTTTTTCTTTGTCCAAATTATCTTTGAAATATGAATCTTAAATATTACTCTTGGATTTTACTCCACAATTGGTTATCATGTTGACAATTTGGACATTTTTGAACTCTGGAAAAATTAAATTACAAATATCTATTATTTATCCTTGATCTCACTTGTATTCATCCTATATATCATTGTTATCATCCTCGTGTTTAAATTTATGGTGGAAAGTTATCGAAGAGATGAATTGTTGATTGGTATGATTATGACTAGAAATTGTGTATTTGTACAATCATGACCTTTAATGTTACAGGCAAAGGCCTGTGGTGAAAGTTCTCTTTGGCCCGTAGTGCAAAGTGGACGGTTGTTTGGTATGATCATGATCATTGGTGATACAAATGAATATCTTTGGCCCTTAGTGTAAAGATAAAATGTTGATTTAATTTGTATAATTATTGATTGGTGTTACAGGGATAAAATATTTATAATGGACCCTTAAATTATAGAAGATAGTAAACATCATTCTCTACTTGACTCTTCTAATGGATTGTTTGTTCCGCTGTAGTTGTTGATCTAAAACTTGTTGTCCATTATATTTTATCTGATTTATCATTGTTGAAGGCTAAAGATAATTTATTCCTCATTATCTTGGTCATAATATATTTTCTGGGCAATTTGAGCTCACCATTTTTCTTTTTGTTTCATTGTTCTTCTCAGGAAATGAAAGTGTAGTTGGGACTAGTCGGGGAGTGGAGTAATGGTCCGAGATAGTTACTATAGAAGTTGTAACACCCCAAAATCCGGATACTCGATACCTCAGATCTGGTGCATTACGATCCAACCTTCATCTGATTATTTACAACTTTTATTCATAAATTAATGAATACAACTTCGCTTTGATGCCAAATATGATATTAATTTCTTCTATTTCCAGGATCTATGTAATGACCACAAACCTTTAATAAGTCAATTCTCAATCTTGGTTATTAACCATTATCTTTACATCACATTTGATGTTATACGTAATAATAATGCGGAATAATTAAAATGTTTCTGTATTCTTTACTTATTTCCCTAAATCACAACCATTATTAATTACAAGTCCTTGAATCGAATCTATTCTATGATTTGATTCATCGAAGTTACATTATAGGACTTCACATCCGAATTCGATATCCTAATATACCGAGTAATTATGGCTTTACAACTCTACATGAGTTTAACATCGAAACAATTATCAAATGCATCATCTAAAACCTAAAACATGATTCACAACCATGTCTTCAAATAAACAAATCAATCTTCTTGTGTTAATATTGATCTCTATCATTCAAGTAGCACGTAACATAACCTTGAATCATTAACCTGCAAAAATGGTTATTTGCAAGAATGAGCTCGACGACTCAGCAAATCTAACAGTTTTCATGACCACATAGCACATAATATCATGCTCAGTTTACGCAGTCATAATCATTTAAATTCATTACGCATATCGTTTCTCATATAACAAGTATAGATATTAATTTCTTAAACATACAGTCATAGATTAACTTTACAATTTCCTACATATCTCATAGGCATTTCAACAATTCATGTCATAGCATAATTCAATTCATATATATCTCATATGCATTTCATCCATACAATTTAATATTTCATATCATACCATATTTTTATTAACAATTATCAAATTCATAGAGCAAATAGGAACTGAAAGACTTGCATGGCTCGTAGATTATCAACTACAACTTAACTACTTATAGTTATATGCACTTCGTGTATTCCTACACAATTTTATAATCATGAATTCATACCCATCAGTCATATAAATTCATATATTCTCAATGTAATAATAAATTTTACACTATTTCATTTCACTTCTTCAATACTCTTAGGATAGCTATGTTTCTAGTCCATTCCACTCTCATGCTTATTCTTTCGAAATAATCTTATTTCATCTTTTATGGTCTTTAAGAAATATATATAGACATGCTCTAAAGTCTAGACAGTTAACAAACTATTATTGACCATTCTGCATGTCTAGAGGCATTAAATACCTTAGTATACATGCTTAAAAGGTCATAACTTAAAGAATATAAGGTTCGTCATGGTTTGCTTTTCAAAACTTCAAGTTTTCCATTCTAAAATCATTATAAACCAAGCTAATGCAACTCATTATTGCAAAGCAAATTTAGACCCATGCTAGATCCATTTACATACTTAGTTAAGTCAAACTAACATGCTCAGAATACCAGAAGACAAATAAAATTGGAATTCAAGACTGACATATAGCGCGACTGCGCCACTTCGATACAAGCCCAGACAAGGCCTTTGTTTCTACAGATTCTAGACCAAACAACCATTAAACTTTCATTTATCATGCTCAAAACATTAAATTGACACATAATACACATGTAAACTATGTTAACACCATAAGACTCAATTTTCAACCCACTTAACAAAGAATTTAGGAGAATTCTGAGAATTTATCAAACTTTGGAATTAAGAACATGTATGACAGTAAGGTTACCTATGATATTATCAGTAATCAACCGATTTGGAACGAAAGCACTTTGTGTCTCAGAAATTACCTGCTGTAAAATACCCTTCATGCGATTGGCAAACATCTTAGCCATGATTTTATACATCACATTACAAAAAGCAATGGGACGGAGATTACCAAGAGTTTCTGAGCTTTTCTTCTTTGGAATAAGAATGATTGATGTAGAATTAAGACCGTCAGGAAAGCTTGCTGATTTCAAACATTGCAAACAGAAGGCAATAACATTCTCTCCAACCATACCCCAAAAATTCTGAAAGAAGCTCGGATTCATACCATCTGGGACAGGAGATTTATCAGGAAACATGGAGAAGATAACAGATTTAACCTCACCAGGATCAAAAGGACGAATCAACTCCAAATTTTGGTTGTTATCTTAGAGAGAAATGTGCTTCAAAATAGTGATGCCTGGTGAATAGATTTTGGTGCTACAAAACATGTATACGAAGACAAAAGGTTTTTCAAAATCTATGAACTAGAATCAAATAGTGTTGTCTTACACATGAGAAATTCATCTACTACTTCTGTCTACAAGAAATGAAATGTGGAAATAGAGTTCACATCTGGAAAAGTCCTTACTCTCACTAATGTATATCATGTCCTGAAATTCGGAAGAACTTAATTTTTGGCAGCCTTTTAAACAAAAATAGGTTCAAACTAGTATTTGAGGTTGATAAATTTGTATTGTTAAAAGGAGGTGCGTTTGTTGGAAAGAGTTATTTGTACGGGGGGATGTTCAAACTTAATATTATTAATAAAATAAATAATTCTGCTTATATTGTTGAGTCTTCTTCTTCATTTTGACATAATCGTTTAGGACATGTTAATTCTAGAAGAATGCATGATATGGTAAAATTAGATTTACTTCCTAAAATTGATAATTATATGAATAAATATAGAACTTTCATGCTAACTAAGATTACTAGAAAACCTTTTGTTAGTGTGGAAAGAAATTCGAATTTATTAGATTTGATACATCATTTATGTGATTTTCACGCTATACTGTCTCTAGGAGGAAAAGAATCATTTTTTAACTTTTATTGACGATTATAGTGGATTTTGCTGTTGAATGCCATGTTATCCAATTATGGCCTTAGACAATGATTTTGGGGTAAAGTGTTACTAATAGCAAACCACATATTAAACTGAATCCACAAAAGGAAATAAGGTTACACCTTATGAATTGTGGAAGAAAAGAAAATCATATTTGAGTTAGAGCTATTGTAAGAGTTTCTGAACATAAAAGGAAAAGCCTAGGTGAAAAAGGAATAAAGTGTATATTCCTTGGTTATGCGCATCAAAGTTTGACATATAAATTCTTGGTGATTGAACCAAAAGTTACTATTTTATAAATAGTAAAATACCATTATTTAATCTCGAGATACTTTATTTGATGAAAGTATGTTCAATTTACTACTTAAAACCATTGCAATTGAAAATGAACAACCAAAAAGTTCAACCACAGAAGTAGAAGTAGATGAACCTAACTTAAGAAGAAGCAAAAGAGTTAGGATTGCAAAAATATATGGACTAAATTTTCATATGTACCTAGTAGAAGGAACTAGAGAAAGTATAAGTAATTCAATTTCAATTTTCTTTAATATAGAATATGACCCTCATACTTTTGAAGAAACAATGAAATCTCAAGATGCTTCTTTTTGGAAAGAAGACTCTATTATGGGAAATAAAACTTCAAAATTAGTAGATTTACCTCTAGGTAACAAAATATTGGTTGCAAATGGATCTTCAAAAAGAAGTTGAGAGTTGATGTAACAATTGATAAATTTAAGGCAAGATTGGTGTCTAAAGGATTTTTCCAAAATGAAGGTTTAGATTACTTTGACACATATGCATCGGTTGTAAGAATAGCCCTAATTAGATTATTTATAGCTTTAACTTCAATACACAAGCTTGTAATCCATCAAATGGGTGTAAAAACAACCTTCTTAAATGAATAAATGGAGAATTAGATAAAGAGGTTTAAATAAAGCAGTCTGGAGACTTCGTAGTTAAAGGACAAGAGAATAAAGTTTGTAAATTGGGCAAACCATTGCATGAGCTTAAAGAAGCTCCAAAGCAATGACATGAAAAGGTTGACGAAACTATTCTTTCAAATGAATTTAAATTTAATGAATCAAACAAGTGTGTGTACACATGATTCGTTAATGGAAAAGGTGTCATCATTTGTTTATATCTGGATGATCTGTTAATATTCGACACTGACCTAGAACAAGTGCATAATACTAAAAACATTTCTTTCAACGAATTTCGACACGAAAGATATGTGTGTTTTACTGATGTAATTTAAAAAATTAAAATTATAAGAAATGATGAGGGTTTGACTTTAACACAATCTCACTACATTGAGAAAATGTTGAAAAAGTTTGGACATTTAGAAAGCACACCTGTAAGCACACCATTTGATAATAGTATCAAGTTGTCTAAAATGATGGTAGATTTATTACTCAATTAGAATATGTTAGAGCAATTAGATGTTTAATGTATGCCATAACTTATACTAGACCCAATATTGCATTTGCGATTAGTATGCTTAGTAGATTTACTAGTTGTCCTAGTAATGAGCATTGGAATGTTGTACATCGAGTTTTTAGATATTTGAAAAAGACTATAGACTATGACATGTTATAAAGGGTATCCAACAATTTTGGAAGGATACAGAGATGCGAGTTGGATAACAAATCAAGACGAAGATTATTCGTCTACTAGTGGTTGGATATTCACTCTTGGTGGGGATGCTATTTATTGGAGATCTAAGAAACAAACATGTATTGTGAATTCAACTATGGCATATGAGTTTGTAGCATTAGTTTCCGGGGTTCAAGAAACGGAATGGCTAAGTAATCTATTATTAAAAATATATGGCCTAAACATAGGGACCCTATATCAACTAGGTGTGATAGCGAGGCGACACTCGCTAAAGCCTATATCAAAGTCTATAACGGAAAATCGAGACATCAAATTAAGACATAGCTATGTGAGACAATTAATTGGTGATTGTATAATCAAAATAGAATTTGTTAGATCTGCTAGAAACTTAACAGATCCTTTAACCAAAGGGCTTGCTCAAGAGCTAGTGGTTAAAACATCACAAGGGATGAGTTTCAACCCTATTATAAAAAATCACCTATGATGTAAGCTCAACTCAACTCTTACTAACCCTGAGTCTTAAGTTCAATGAGTTAAAGTACATCATTAGTTTATGATTGCAAACATCATAAAAATTAAAATAGCCATCCAAGGTAGATGGTACTTGGTAGCCGTAATGATATGGAGAGTGTCATCACCAAATGCTTTTAACAGACTTATAAAAGATATATATTTGGTATGCTATTTACGGGACATACTTGATAAGTCTGCCTACTGAGTGTGAAGTGAGGTCGAGTTCAAAGGCTTAACTCTAGAGCACTCATGACATAAGATACACAATACCTTTAAATGTGTCGTCAAACAATTGGACACTTCTATGAAGAGAATTTCAATGTGTGATACAAATCCAGTTAACAATATATGATTTGTGGTTCAAAGTAATACTATCACATTTTCTGTTTAACTTTGACTTGTTTTTACTAATTGAAGATTCAAGTCTAAACGACATGGAGTAACTTATTTCTTAGTGTCAAAATATTTTGAAAATGATGGGGGATTGTTAATAATTTTCAAAATTTCTAATTAAATTTTGGGTGAGTTTATTTTATATATGAAGTTAAAAATAGAAAATGAAATACATATTAAGTGCTATAGAAATGACCTATATATTGTTGTATTAAATCAGGGAATTATTGTTGTAATAATAGACACGGACGGAGCCAGCTGGTGATTGCAGGGGGCCATGGCCCCCCTCCCAAGATTTAAAAAAAATTGAAGTACTAAGGCTGATGATGTGAGTACCATATTTTTAAGTACCAAGGCTGAAGAAAAATTACTGATCCTTTATTTATGGGTGGTTATAATCATTATATGTTCCCGCACCATATTATTGCAGTTATGTGGGTGGATGAACATTACAAACTATATCACTTTTGTAATAATAATGCTAAAAGTCTCATAAATTCTTAGTCTTGGAATATCATCTTCGGCTCCAGAGTCAAGATGAGCACAACTATTTCCATAAACTAGTTACTATAAATGTTCTTCCTTTGTTTTATTATGTGAGGGAGAGAGATAAAGAGAAACAGACTTCAAAAGAAAGTTTGGGAAGTGGGAAACTTACCTTCTTTATTGCTGCATGAAAGTGAAATACATATAGAAATGTGAGTACCAAATTGGAAGAGAATCTGCTCTTTTCTGCTGATGTGAGTACCATATTTTGTTTTAATAAAAATATATTTTGTAATGGTGGACGAATATATATGCCCCCAAAATTAAATCCTGGCTCCGTCCCTGATAATAGATACAACAGTAAAAATGGTAGTATTTTCTGGAATAACGGTTGGTGTTGGCCACAGGTCAAAAGTTACAACTATTTGTAACCGTTACAATAATTAAACCTGCAACGATTAGTGAAAGTTTTATCCTTATTTTGGAAAGTTATAACTTTCCAAATGACACATATTCAAACACTAAATAAGGGGCACATGTAACATTCCACAAAATACTGGAAACATTCATTTTTTTTATTCTTTCTTCTCCTTCTTTTGCAGATCTTCTAATTTATTTTATTACTGCACAATACAATACTTAGCAAACAACAACAAAAAAAAAATTCATACAGTCGTCCATAGGATATTCTTCAATAGTGCAAATTGAAAAATATTGCGGATTTTATTGCATCTTAGAGGAAATTCGTTGGAACCATTTTGCATCAATTAGTGGAGCGAAGCCTTAAAGACAACAACTTGATCTTATTTTGAAGTAATTTTATCTAACATTTTCAGTTCTATCACTCATAAAAATAAAATATTTTATGTAGCGCTAGCACTGGACATTGTTCTCGACAACCAATCCAATCCATTTGTCAACAAGAGAAGCCACCCTCGAATCTACCACGGTTATCCAGAGCCTGAACTCCCTTTATCCTAAAATTGTGCTTGCAAAATCTTATAAGCGAGTCATCAACAAAATTTAAAAACTTGTTTGTTGGGAACTTGTGACTCATAATATAAAAATCACTGAAAAAGGTTAGTGCGGAGCTTAGTGTAGCGACGCACTAGCCCATCGTGGTTAAAATCAAGGCCTGAAAATAAACCCGCGTTATGGTACAAGGTTACTGCCTTGGTAGCACAGTATGTGTTGGGTTAATTTTAGTGGGTATGCAGGCGCCTACGCAGATGGAAAAGCTATCTTGTAGCGGTGGCGCATGCAGCTTATGGTAAGCCTATGAGCGGTGTGGTAGTATTGACTCGCAAGCGAGTTTTCTAGGTTGTTAATTGGAAATGGCATTATGGGTAATTGACCATAATGTGAAGTAGGGTTGAAATATGATTAGTAAGTATATATACTATCTATTGTAAAGTCCTATGTAACCAAGGAATCATCAATAAACAACAAGCCGCATGTGGAGTACCCAAATTGGGGAACCACGTAAATCTCTTGTGTTCTTCTTAATTCTCTATCGTTTAAGTGTGCGTGTGTGTGATCCTATATTCTAACATTGTCCCTAGCTTATATAGATAGATTCACGTAAGACGATTATAGTTTCTTAATCAATATAGGGAAGTTCCAAATCATATACGAGTTTACCAATACCAAATCATGATAGTGTTGGAAATTCCATGACAAGTAATTTAGGTATCATTTTACTAAACAGCATAATCAATGCCTTGCAATAAAACTAAAATTTGCATTGTAGCCTCTCATGTGGCATCCTCACATGGCTTCTAGTAATATCCTTTAAAGTCCGGCAACCAGAAAGGGCCATGGTGAGCTCAAGCTCATCTTTCAGCATCTCAATGACTTGTCTCACACCATACACTCCCTTCACTGCCAACCCATAAATGACTGGCCGTCCAATCTTCAATAATCATGACAAAACATGAGCACCAGGAAATATCAGGAGGCAGCATGGAGTGAAGACTGAAGATAATTAACAGAATTCTTAATGTTACCAGAACAGCTTGCGCGCCAAGTGCCAAGGCCTTGAATATATCTGTGCCCCGCCTCACTCCTCCGTCAAAGAGAACTGGGATTTTACCTCCAACAGCAAGAACAACCTGCACCATCATGATTTTACAAATAAGCTTATATATTGTTTTCTTCACAAATATGCAACTAAACTTTTTCCAATTGGTCCATGGAAAATGCATTTATCAGGAACAACTTGTCTTCCCATATTGTCAAAAACCATGTGCGGTGACTATACAACTTGTACATGCGTTAAATATTAATTCAGGAGAAACTCGTAGCTCTGTAACATTTCCTGGCCCAATAAACTTATGCAGCGTTTGGAGTTGAAGCAGTGCCAAGTCAGAGTTCTACTTCTGTCTTCAGCTCTCTGTTTGAACTGGGGTTTTAGATGGTTTACTTAGGCATTGAGGTTTATAGATAAAAAGTAATTTTTTTGAGTGTATTTCAAGAACATTGAGAGGCTTTTGCGTATATCTAAGCACATATGATATGTAGGCAGGATTAGAGGTTTGAACTAAGCATGTGTATAATTACGGAAATATGTTACCTGATGAACTCGTTGGGATCTTCAACTTCTAATAAAGTTGTTTGAAGGGACTGGTGTCCTCTCCATGAAATACAAATCCAAGTGTCTATTCTAGTGAGAAAATTCTTCCTGCCTAAGAGAACCCACATTTATCTTTGTCATACATTTTGTAAAATACAAATTGTTATATATGCTCAACACCACTAAAGTTAACAGGGAGAAGCAGAGAAATCAAAATAGAACAATCACAAATTGAATCGAGGAATATACGGACATTTATCTTTGTCATACATTTTGTAAAATACAAATTGTTATATATGCTCAACACCACTAAAGTTAACAGAGGAGAAGCAGAGAAATCAAAATAGAACAATCACAAATTGAATCGAGGAATATACGGACATATATTCTGCTTTCTGAATACAAACAGAAAACATACAAAATTCAAAAGAAATAATCACATAGACAAGCAGAAATTAGGTATCACCTCTTCCAGAACAGTAATACTGGCAGGAGAATAATCTAGCTGCCGAGCACCATGATTGGAGACAATTATCCCTGCAACTCCTACTTCCAATGCTTTTATTGCTGCCAAAAATATACTAATATAGTATCAATATACATTAGAAGACTTGTCACATTTAACTGCAAGCTTCTTCGATACTGGTAAGGAATAGAATGAGATGCTTTCAATTTTCAAGATATGACCTTACCATCTTCACGAGTGAGCACCCCCTTAATCAGGATTGGCAAGTTTGTAATGGATCTTAACCACTCTACATCCTGCAAATTACTTTAACTGCTAAGTTAATCAATAGGACGGTTCAATCAATCACCTTGCAAACTTGATGATTCAGTACATATTAATTAAGGAATTTTAGAAAGTCTGAAAGCTGAGCAATTTTGGTTATATTTTCTGCCCAAGTAACTGTACAATGTTGTTAAACAGAAAAGCTTACTAATATGCACAACTCCTAGAAAGGTTCTTATGTATATAGCAATATACTTCACAAATCCTTCTATGAGATGCTTCCAATTTCTAACCATGTGATATGTTTGTCCAAGAGTAACATGTTACAGATTTCCTCAAAGCCATATTACAAGGTTGTTGTGAAATCTTATATTTATACCTTCCAAGATAAAGAAGCATCGAAAGTCTCTGATGCAAATGATTCAAGATTTGAACCCTTATCCTGCAAACATAATTGCTTAATATATTAATAATCCAAATTTAATAATTTCAAGCTAATCTACGTTTTTCAGTAGGACATATATCTATCTGCACATGCACACCATTTAATACACAGGTAGATATGCATGGACATGTATACCTGTCCATATTTACACCTGCACAGAATTACATCGCATGCTAGGAAGGCGCATTTATGTCTTGTCTCTCGCTATTTATATATGTATATGGTGTAATTATCTGTCATTATGAGTAATAAAACAAAAGAATGCATATATATTTCCATAGTATGATACTACTTGAAACAGTATAATCAAATAGGATGGCACAAAAAAATAAAGATATTCTGGAAATAGTTCCCCTCCCTATAGGTAATCTTCTACTCCTCCTAAAATACATTTGAATCAAACAATTTCCTGTTCTTCAGTTATTGGTTCCAGAAATTATTAGAGTATTTGGGAAGTCGTCGTCAGTGAAGAAGTCTAGTTATTGAAATCAGATGGTTTTAAGTTTGATTTGAAACTTCTAGTGTTTCAAAGTAGGCAAGGGTAAAGATGCCTCCTGATAGACATATAATTCATATATTTTATTATCCCTAATTTTGTCCTTTTAATTATATTAGTTTATTAAATTAATATGTTTTATTTTATTTTGTAAGATTTAATATTTGTTGCAATAAAGTCAAAATCTTGGTGATCAAGCGATATTTAATGCTCTTATTCATGTAAGGAATATCCAAGAAGAATCCTACAAGGAGAAGGAAAGAGATGGAACAATCCCGATGTGCAAGTCAAATCCAACAAGAGAAAGGAAAGTCAATCTAGAAGATCTATTTACAGTAAAACCTCTATTTAGGAATACTCTATATAAGAATAACCTCTACAATATTATAAAAAAATTTGGTCCCAATTTGGGCCAGTTATAAATAGGAATAACCTCTAAATTGTAATATGTTATATACTTTTTAAGTCCCGTATTAAGAAACTATACCTCTATATAGTAATAATTTCATATATATATATATATATATATATATATAGGAATTGAATAGGATCAAAAGTGTGAGTCAAGATTTTGTTAAAATGCGGAACTTTTTTTTTTTGTTGCTTTTTTTTTTAAAACAACTAAAAAAAAAGTTTAATATTTTATAGATTTGAAATTTTTCCATAATATGGTGTTTTTAGTGCGATTTGGATATATATAACAAAACATACCGTATACATACATGTTTTGTTATATATATCCAAATCGCACCAAAAACACTGTATTATGGAAAAATTCCCGTTCCATAAAATATTAAAAAAAAAATTTAGTTGTTTTAAAAAAAAAAAAGCAAAAACAAAGAGAAAAAAAAAGTTCGCATTTTAAGAAAATGTGGGAGTCCGGATAGGAACCGAACCCTATATATATATATATGTGTGTGTGTGTGTGTGTGTGAGAGAGAGAGAGAGAGAGAGAGAGAGAGAGCGAGACTATTAATTTTAAAAGACTACATTTTCTATAAAAGACTACATTTTCTATAAAAAACTGCATTTTCAATTCCTATAAAAGACTACATTTTCTATAAAGGACTACATTTTCCTATAAAAGACTACATTTCCTATAAAATACCATATTTTCCTAAAAAATTAAGACTGCTTTGCATAAATATTTTTTGAATAATAATTATATTGATATTTTTGTTAAAGTAGATATTTTTGGGTGTTCGGAAAATATTTTGTATCAATACCTCTATTTAGTAATAACCTCTCAATTAGAATACAAATAGTTTGGTCCCAAATCTATTCCTAAATAGAGGTTTTACTATATCTAGAACATCTTTTTGAGAAGTTGATTACCACTAGGAAATTGAAATCTACATGGAAAGGGAACAAAAGTGTCCAAGTTCAATGAATCTAAATTAGGATTCAAAGTTATTTTCCTATAAATAGGTCTCTTGTTTTAGAGAGAAAAACATTAGGTATTGTATTAGTTTATGTTAGGAGTAGAAGTAGATTAAATTACGTCTTCATTGTACGTTCGTTGTATGATCGTTAATTAAAGGGAGTTTTCTTATTTATTTTTAATCTTCTTCTTTTCTTTATTTTAATTAGTTTAATTATTTTCCATGTCTAGCTAAATTCTTTCATCTAGGATGAAGATGAAATTAAATAATTATTCGTGATAATATTTTTCATCTCTTCTATTATTTATGCTTTTATGTTTAATTGATTTCGCTTTCATGTTTCGTTATTGAAATACCTTCGTTTTATAGTTTTTATGTGATTTTAAATTAATTAAGATGTTTTGATAGATTATTGTTAAGATATGAGTTTTTCATAATCCATGCTTGCTCAAAGAAGTTTTGATGGATTATAGTTAATCCTTAAATTTTCATAGTCTATGCTTGCCCACGTTAATTGTAAATTACTAAATTAAAGGGAAAGGAGATCAAAATCATAGTGAGTTATAAAAATAGAAGAGATTGAATTATATGTTATGATTATTATTTAATGGATTCAAATTCCTAGATTGTTTTTCTCATTATTTATTTTTAAATTCTAGTTAATCAATTCTAAATCTTTATTTCTAATTCGCCTAAAATAGATATTAAGAAAATATTAAAATTAATCTAGTCTTTGTGGGTTCGACCTGTACTTGCCAGTTCTTCAATTTGACACTGTGCACTTGCAGTACATATTTTTATCACATCACCTCCCTAGGTGGTGAATCTGTGATAACCAGAAAGTCGAAATACATATACCTAATATGGTATAAGAACTAAGAAAGCAGACCCCCTTCCTTACTGGTCAGAACAGATAGTGGAGGTATGCATCGAGCTTTTCCGATTTATACATAGGATCATTTTATGTGTTTCTAAGCATATTTGAATTCTAACATTGACAATAGAATAATTTCCACTCACAGTGTGAACTTCAGTTGACAAGAGACCTTCAAAGTTCTTTAGCTGAGGTGAAATCATTCTGCAAAAATTATCTTAGTTATCTCATAGCTGATGCAGGGGTATCATATCAATATGAGAAGGAAAGAATCATAGGAGATCTTACAGCAGGTACTAAATACAGCTATTTTTCACTTATTTAATTGAGGAAAGTTTCAATGCTTAGTAACATTGAGTGTCATCATTGTGAGGACAATATAGAAGAAAGAATATGAAATTTCACTTATTCTTTATGTCTGCCTCCCTTCGACCAAGTCGAGGAACATCAGCAGTCAGAACAATAGCCTTGAATCCATTTCTTTCGGCTCTTCGCACCATCAGAGTCGTTATGTCCCGTCTCTTGTATACCTACTAACGGATGGGATAACAAATTAAGAGTCATGCTCCATAAATTCATCACAAGAGAAAAAGAAAAAAATACTCTCTCCATCCTAGTTTAAGAGACTTTTCTATTTTGGGGCGTCTTAAATTAAGTGGCCTTATTCCACTTACCAATGCACAAATAGCTAACTATATTAACCTTGGGATTGAAAAATACAAAAAAAAAAAAGAGGAAAAAAAAGGAGAGATTACTTTGTGGATCCCATTCCACTGTATGAATGCATTACTTTAATGGTATAATAGGAAGCTAATTCAAGTCTTGTCAAGTAATTTTCTTTCTTAAACAAGGAGTATTAATCAATGCTACTTATGAAAGATAAGAAATTACAAATTACTAAAGAAAAGTTTAACTTTACAAGAGTTCAAGAGAAATGGAAATACATATAACTGAAAGAAGCGAACAGCATTGCAGCTGGAAGCAACCTCCTCCACGGTGCAGGTAGACATGAATGATAATGCCTAAAATGAAGAAGAATCAGTATTCAAGCGCCTAAGGTTAGAAATGAGCTTGAGTTTTGAAGAAATTACCATTATGGTGTTACATGCAGCTGCTGCTCTAGCTGTCGCAACTTCTCCTGGTAAAAAAGTATATGCCATAAATGAAGTCAGAACTATACAATACACTGTATTAAGCTCTAATAAGGAGTTAGACCTTCAGGGTGTGCTAACTGATGCATAGCAGTTGGAGCAATCATTATGGGAGCTGAACTACTATAACCCAATATGGTAGATGACATATCTATTCTGCTCACGTCTACAAGAACTCTTGGCCGAATTCTGAAGGTATAGAAAAGTGATGTTAAAATCACGTACACTAATTATTTGTAACAATAACAGGTGTAACCTTACGTGATTCTACGGAAAGCTTCCACATTCTCTATTAGTGTGTGCTGGTCCTCAGCACCCCCAGAGTAAAAGTCATAATACATCTTTGGGAGGAGTTGCTTTGCCATTTCTTGAAACTCATTCACATTGACTAGATCAGCCGCCATTTAACCTGCAAACATGACAAGTTAATGAATACTGATGTCCATGTTGACTTTCTGGTAACTAGAAGAATTTGAATAAAGTAGCACAAGCATGAGCTTGATATGAAAGAATTCAATGTGAAAATACCATCATAGTGCAATCGAATGATTCAAAATAATTGAGTAGCTTCCCTCCAGGTGGATCTATGTTCTTTTGTGCTTACCCAAGTGGCTAGCCTGCCTCTCCAATTCATTATTCAACTACATTTTATTCGGTTGAAGAACTAGTATCTAATGAAAGCTATTTCATCGAAATGTTAGATAATTTAGCTTGTAATCATCACCGTGAAATCTATTTAGCTAACTAAGCAAACTTCTCTTACTAGATCGATGTTCATACACAAATTTGGTTTCAGGTCCAATTCTGCATGACTGCTTCCACCTAACTAATTTGAAAAGCTCCCTTCCTAAAGAATAAAATTGCCAAACAAACAACAACTCCTAACTAACTAACTAACCAACCAACCAAGCAGAGGCTTGATTATTCAAACAATTCCTTAAAAGTTAGATGAATGAAAAATGGAATCCAAAAAATAGTAGAATGTTTGTCCAACACAGAGAGATTACTAGAGAAGTCCACATTGCATTTAGTTAAGTTAATAAAGAAAAACACTAAAATCCACAAGCAAGAGTATCAATGAAATCATCTTGCTAGGAAATAAATTTCAAGGATGAGCAACAGAGTATCACGAGAGATATTAGTCAATTACAATATTCAAATCAATATGTTTTGAACATGAAAATAGAATTCATTCAGCTCCTTGACTAGATCACAGCTAAAACACACACACACACACACATACTTGTGTGTAAAATTGTACCTGAGCAACAACTGAAATAAGGATTGAATAAGGGGATCTGTCGGTAAAGAAAACTGCGAAGACATTGAAAGTAGGTAAAAAGGGACGAGTGCAGAAACCGACTGAAATCTGTTACTTTCAGCAGAGCCCATGGGCCGGACTGATACTCCAATTAGACATTAGAGGCCAACCCGGGCCCGCCTAAATATTCAAACTATTAGATTATTTATGTCCACAAAATATAAGAAAAAGTTTTGTTTATGCATATGATTCTTAGTACATAAAAGGTGTTCACTACAACCAAGACTCTTAAAAAATTTATAATAGTAATTTTGTTATTTTATCAATTTCATTAATTAAAATAAAAATAGTCAATATGCAAGCAACTATCTAACTCTTTTTCAAACTTTTAAATTTTCCCAATATATAAAAGAAAATTATTTATACGTGAATTGCAAAACGAAAATAGAATAATGAGATATTATAACACTTTCCTATCTCGCTTATTTATGTTATATTTAATGTATTACTTTAAATTTATCCAACACAACACGTGCATATTACATACTGTTTAAAAAGAAAGCTGCCGGATAATTTTTGGCAACCTACTAAATACAAGTTCACCTCATTCTTCTTCTTCAGATCAGGAGTCAGGACAGCCGATTGACAAAAAACATATATCCCTCAAAATCCACAACTACCATTCAGTTTTTCCTTTGCCCATAACTACCATTTTCGTGCAAGTATCGGCACAGCTGCTTTTGTTCATTCATATGTCTTCGGAAAGTTAAACCACTGCTTGTGCTTTCTTGGTTGCCATGGTTTCTTACTGGAGGAGGACCCTTCATCAAATGATTGAAGATTGTGCTTTCTTGGCGAAATTGCACTCCGAATTGATTGGAGTTCATATTTTGTTCTTGAGAGAGTAGTGTTTTCAATGGGCTCCTTGAAAGATTAGAGTTGAAGTTTTGTTGGTAACTACAAAAATTATAATTCATGGTAGTCAAAGGCTGCCTCTGACAAACCCGCTGTGGTGCCACATTTGCATTTGAAAAGAAAGAGGTCCCTCCCTATTCAGCTTCTGATGGAGCTTTAGAGTGCCAGAATTCCTTCTGCCCAACATTTTCCACTTCACTGGTCTTCTGCATATCCGGTTGCGATCTCTCTTTTCCTAAATTAATGGCTAGAAATTGAAATGTTGGATGCAAATCCTGATGCTCGTTTGGTAGAGATGGTAATGTCTTTGATGTATTCTCTCTCATTTTTTGGCTCTGACATTCCGTTTTTACCCTGAGAAAGGAAAAATTATACAGCTCAATTACAAGTATAACATAAAAAGTTTATATGGTACAAATCATGTGCAAGCAACTTTATGTTCCACGCAATCTTGCTACCTTTTTGCTTTTAGCATCTTTCTCATTTCCTTTTCTTGAATCCGCGAGTCCCTATTCAATCGGGCAACCGAACCTCTAGTATGCTTTTCTAACAAACTCTTCTGCCTCTCACCTTCATCTTGCCACCTCTGTAATTGACAGTTAGATTATAGCTAAAGTAATGTCGTATGAATCTATGGTAAATATCTGTATGAGAATTAATACATATACATGTGGAAAAGACCTGTCTCATTGTCTTTAACTTGTAAAGGTTTCTGCCCTTGATGAGAAGAGGATGAAGGGATGGGAGTGGTTTCTCACCTTTGCTCCATAAAACTTCAATCTAATTAGAATTGTCAAAGAAAAAAAGTGTTTGGCACACATCATAAGAAAGTGTAAAACACATCATCTAATCCTTATGACATATAAGAAAGTTCACAATAAGAATGCTGACACCTGAACTTCTGCGACTTCAGTCACATTTCCTCGTTTGTTCAATTATATCCACTTGTTTCAGTCTAATTTGTTATGTGAATGGCAAAAATGAGCATTACGTAGATAGTTTACATAAATTATGGGTAATTGGAAGAAAGTTCAACTAAAGTAACCGTAAAATCTGCCTAATGCGCTCAATTTTTACACTTAATAGAACAATATGGCAGTGTTAGGATAATCTAAGATTAAATTTTTTGAAATGGAAATAAAGATCCCATGAAACTGATACACAAACCAAAATCATTCACAGTTTCAGCAAAATAAAACAGAGTAGCACCAGGAGTACTTTCTACTAATGGTACACAACTTAACAATTTTACATGTTTATGCATGTTCGTGGTCTAAGTTGGATACCGTAAACGTATGTTGTTGCTTGGCAGCACCATAGCTTTCTTTCACAATGCGCCCTGCTACAATCCTTGTACCACACGGAGGACCATTGGCGCTCCTTGATGCAATGTTGAACCTGAGAAAATCATAAGATAAGCAATCACCCAGGATTTGCTGCAGTTTCCCACATGTTTTATCCAGATGATTAAAGTTTGATCATCTAAGCTGTAAATATTCCAAGTTTTGCAACTAAACAAGTGTAAATTGCATTGGTTTAATAACCAAAACCTACAAGGACAGCGGGACAGGTTAAAAATCCAACATTATTTCCAGAAAGTTTGTGCTATTGATGTCAAACAGTTCCCCTACTTCCCAAGTGTGTATGATATAGTGGAAAAGCTATGTGTTAGATTGTTCTGATCTGCAATGGTATGAAGCTCAGTTGCAGACTTACATTTCATAAACATTTTGTTCAAACATAACAACATCCCCCGTGCATGCATCACCTGCAAATAATCAACTATAATTTAAAAGACAATATACTAAAATACACGTAATCAATGACCATATGTTGGGGGAAGTGGAAATTTCAAAGCATAAATTTCATGAAGTATAAATGCATGAGCTTGAGGTCCAATTGTCATATACAAGTAAAATTCAAGATTAAACCCTCTAATTGGATGACATGATCAAAACCACATAAGACATCAACTTTAGAAAGTTTAATATACCTTTACAGTTCACTATAAAACTTGACTTTGGGTACTTCTTCTCTCCACCACCTTTGGCAATAATGAGATAGAATAGTAAAGAGTTTTAGCAATAGAATTAAAGGAAAAACTCATAGATTCCAGAAAGAAATATATGCCTATAAAACAATTAAGCACTGCACAAAGAAAGGAATTACTCAAGATGCTCCTTTATGCGCCCAATGAGAGTATCCTTGTTGCCTGTTAATCGTAGTCCATTTTTCCTCAAATAAAGCTTACATTGATCAACTTTTAGTTTATCTATCTGACCAACTGCCACAAGGAAATTACTTATAAATCAGAGCATAAACATAAACATACAAACAATGTATCTAGGTTATAATAGTATCTCCAAATTATAAGATCACTATTGGCTTTTGAAAGTCAATTTGAGGCCTTTTAAATTCAAAATCGAGAAGATTCACTAGAAATTATGAAATAGTAAATCTTAATAGACAAAAACACAAACACATTCTAGGCCCTATACATTAACAAAATTTGAATAACCTTCAATGATCTGTTGAACACCTTCATAACATTTTTGGTCTTTTTTATCAAGCTCTGGCACAATCAGTTCTGGGCCTTCCTCGGTTTCTTCCTCCATTTCCTTGGAGATACAGTATCTGGAAAGTAAACCCATATAACCCAACATTTAAAATGAGTTTCTTAAGGTAATAAATCAACAATACGCATAACTTTAAGATAAATAACCACCGAGACTTGGCTATCTTCTTGATTGACAGCTTAGACAAGCTTGCCTTGAGTCTCCTCAAGAATATCAAAGCTTGGGTCTTCTTCTGAATCATAGGAATCATTGTCAGATTCATCATTTTCGCTGTGGTCTTTTTGCTCAGAAATCACCATTTTGAAGATCTCTTTCAACCTAAAGGCTAAAACTACCAATAAACTCTATCTTATAAAATCTTGGACTAGGATCGAGAGTCTCCATTCTTTATATTTATATTCGTATGTTGGCAGATATTTTTTAATTTTGAATCTTACAGTTGCTGAGTCAAGAGAAACGGTCACAAGAATTGGAAATATTGCCGAATGTTCGTGGGCCGTGCTAATATAATACGTAGGTCCATTGTTTTAAGCTTATTGGCCCAACCATCACGAGTCTGGCCCATTTTTATTATACGGCTTGCTTAACTTATAATAAAGGAATTTAAATTAGGGTTCTTTACAAATAGAAAATAATTACAAGAAAAGTGCATCAACCAAATAATTACAAAAAGAATGTATTTATTACAAAAAAAGTACAATTTACATTAATAAGGAAACCTAAAATCAGGACAAATAACTGCCATAATTAATAATTCAAATTCAAATATTTGGATCTAACAACAAAAATAAATTCAAATTAAAATAATAATAATTCAAATTTAAATATTCAAATTTAAATCTTCATCTCCCTCACGTACACTTTGAAATAATAGTCCGCCCTACAAAAAATTTAAAAATAAATAAATGTAACTATTAATGTTCTGAATTTTTTTTTATAACTATTTTGTTATTTCATAAATAATAAAATGGTTACCTTTGTATGAATGGTTGGCTACCAACTCCATCACATTCAAACGAAATTAGTAACTTAATAAAATTGAATTGGTAACCAAACTTTTATACCAAGGTAACCAAACTTTTATACCAAGATAACCAATCTATCTTCACACCTGCAGTATGAATTAGTTATTTTGCTAAAGTTTTGCAACCAAGCGCATGAAGGTTTGACTACCAAATCGACATACATGCAAAATAATTTGGAAACTTAATAAAACAAAATTGGTTACCTTGGTATGAAGGTTTGGCTACCAATTGCATTATGAAAAAAGCTGCTGAAAACAGATCAATGGTAACGTCGTAAAAGCAGAGCGATGGTAACGTTTTTGACCTTTGAAAATGTAATTGGTAACGTTCTTTCTATATCTTCATCCATCATAGCAGATAATGTACATTTCAACCTCTCGAAAAGAGAAAAAAAAGAGCTATTATTAATATAAGATCTTACTACGTCACGAGGAGATTTTAATTTTTACAAGATCATCCATAGTTGATGACAATAAAGCACCGACTCTAAAACCGGCTCGGCGCCTTGTTGGTGATCCAGATCTGCAAAAGACTTTTTCACCCCAATTGTTGCCATAGTTTCTTCTCTCTTCAGACACCCATTAATCTATGAACATAAATTCATGAAATCAATTTAAACAAAACGAATGGAATCACCTACACCGTATTGCAATGACATCGGGGTCTAACGTTTGACGAACTTGGTAAACTTCGGCCATTTGTTTTTTGACACGAAGAAGAAAGCTATTAGCATTCCATGTCAAGAACTTTAAGGGTTCCGTCGTCTTGTTTTGCGCCATCATCCTGGTGGCGTAGTTTATCGCTTCTTTATCAATTTTCATTTGAACAAATTGTGGGTTTCTTGGAGGAGCCATCCTTAAATTGGTTGGAAAAATCTTTTCATCCTCTTCTCTCTAAACGCAACAACAAATTGAAAGGGCATGGAACTTTGTAGTAGTAGTAGTTATGTAGAGGTAGAGTTATTGCTATCTGAAGCAATTGTGTATTTGTGTATCGATTCCCTTGTATAATTTCTTTCCACGGCTATGTTCCCCTTTTTTAATGCATGAAAATAGCTCTTTGGGTAGCACTATGGAGTATTTCTTCCTCAAAAAAATTATCTTATTTAAGAGTATCGTTAGGGAATTTGAGATTTGTGAGGTAAATATTATATATATAAAAATAAGACTGCGACTGCGGCAGAGGAGAAAGAAGGCGACGACCGAATGGAGGTTGATGAGAGAGAGATAAAATTTAAATCCCTACAAACATGGCCATTATCAATAACTCATTAAATCACTCAACTAAATAAAAGGGATAAGATTGTACTCTTTTTTGTAATTAAATATTGCATATGCACTTTTTTTTGTAATTATTTTGTTTGTACACTTTTTATGTAATTATTTTTTAAAATGTAATAGAAAATGTAATTGTCCCTTTAAAGTATTTATTTTCAGTTAGCAACGTACGTAGTGATAGATGATCTGATTGATACTTTATATTGAAAATTGGCAATTTAATTATCTCAAAATAAGTGTTGCGACTAATTTATTTTCAAAGAATAAATAAATGTTATAATTTGTAACGGAGGGATTCATATTTATTCATTGAAAGTAAATGATATAATAGTATTCTGGTCTGATGTGACTTTAATACAAGTATATAACATATTGTTGCAACCCAATAAATCAATGTTATTAAAAACAATAACTAGTAACTATTAGAGTAATATTTTTTTCAAACATAATGTATAATATTTAAAATTGTTTTGAATATCACTATTAAATTCATATTTGGAACGGCAACAAATCACATGCTTGAGTTGAGTTAGAAAATGAGGACTCCCATTTGTATTAATGAAGTGGTTTTGGTCCGTGCGTTGAGATATGAGCTGCATTACCCATTCAAACTATATCTCTGGCATAAAAGTCAACAAACAGTAGTGGGTATTAATAAAAATGTCAATCATCTTTAAAATAAGCGAGTAGTTGATAATTTGATATGCATAGGGGGGGCTTCAATCTTGTCTAGTTACAAAAGATAAGGCTCAAACTTTCACAAGGCTTGATTTGCCCAAGTCCCATATTAAAGCCCATCCTTGAATTGAATTGTGACCAAAAGATAATAAAAATAAATAAATTCCAGTCTATTTGATATCAAGGGTTCATGAGGGTCACACACACTAATTTCTGGAAATATGGAACAGGCAATCGGGAGAGCGTGACAAAAATCAGTAAGACGTGTGCAAGTCACCAAATCTTCTTCCTGGCCCAAAAAAGGAGGATAACAACTCCAATGACAATTGCAACGGGGGCCCATTTCCGAATCAAAGCCTAAGATTAAAAGCACATGAAAATTATAGCAGCACAAGTACAGCAATGAGCAGGTAAATCAATCAATTCATGAAAAAACTCAATGAAACAAACAATTATTCATAGTACAAAACGACAATAGCATGTTCCACTATATTTTCATCAACAATAAAGATAAGATACGGGCATTGGATGGAATGGAAAACACGGAAATAAATGCGGATGCAATTTTTTTCTATACATGGGGGGACCAAATTCATTTTTTTATATCATACCCCATATGCAACCTTTTCTATATGACATGTATAGAGAAAAAAAAGTTGCATCCCTGCTCCTATCCCCGATTTCCATCCGGTGCCCATAGTTTATCCTTTCATCAATATGTAAATCTCAGAAAAGGCCTGCAGTAATATAACTTGAAAAGAAACCCATTAATCGCATCTATTCAAAAACAAATATGACCAGTATATTCAGATTACCCGTCATCTAGGTGTAAAAAATTGTGAAAATATACACAGGTCTGAGAACTAGTTATTGAAACCAAAGTTGACTTTATTAAATCTGAGCTCAGTTCTGATTACGCCGATTTGCGACAACATTGTCTCACATGCCGTAACACATATATCCCACCTAATATACTACCTGTAGTACCCCTGTACATGACCGATACTAGTCTACGCATAAAATTATAAGATGGCTAAATTTGATTCACCTATGAAAACAAACCTTCCCCTTCTTGTTAGTACAAGGATACCAAGTTCGAAACCAATATCACCCCTCATTTGATGATCCATTTGGTAATCTGTTATACCAAGGGATAATCACATTTGGAGTTTTGGACCCCCTACGGTGTTAGACTTTTCCCCAAGAGTAGAACTATGCTTACAAAAACATTGATACTAAAAGTGGATACAAAATGATGTTGCTAGACATGAGTGGTTGATGATTCACCATGTATGTACGGGCCCAACAACTATACCCACTAACATCTTGATACATCATTTAGTAAATACTTTTAGTACCCATGCTTTCATAACCGTAGGTCTGTAGCAATACTATTTCTCTAGTTCCACAAAACATAAAAAACATTACAATAGACCCCGTTATGTATTAGAGTTGTGACTTGAAGGAGCTGGTGAAGTCAGAATGCAAGATGCCTAAATTGTCTATGGTATTTTGGCAACAAAATGTTATTCCCATCAATCCCTTTTCAACTCTTCATTTTACTCCTTCACTATCTCACACTCCAACTCTCAGCACATCGAAACTATACCTGTACCAACTTCATTTTGGTTTTGATCAATATGTAAAATGATAAGCAGAACAATAGGGAAGGAGAGAACGAGATATTGCAAGACATAGAGGGAGATAAAGACAGACCGAGACAGATTAAGACATAAGAAAGAATATATGTAAATAAATGTAATATAAATATGTAAATGCACGGGTTCAAGTCTTGGAACAGACTCTCCATAAAAAGGAAGTCTGCACAAAACTGACCCTCCTAGAACTAGCAGGTGCCTTGTGCAATGAATACGACCTGTGTGTGTGTGTCTGTTCAAAAATCCCGCCTAAAATAGGCCCCCTCTTGGCGCCCGCCTAGGACCTAGGCCCCCTTGGCACCTCTAAGCCCCCAGGCCTACCTGTAGTCAAAGGAAAAAAAATTCCTCTAGAAAATTAGGCGGGTTCTAGAGAAATTTTTTTATTTTAATAATTACCCAAACCAAATCTTGATATATTTATTTTTCTAATGATTAATATTCATATACAGGTTTCATATCAAATCACAACAAGAAGTGAACAATACCAAGTCAAATGAATAATTTTATTATAGTTGTAATTTTTGAACTTGTACCAACTTCAAATTATATAAATGAGGATACATTTGTAATATTTAGTTTAATTCTATTTTATAATTCTTAAATTTATGTTTAGTTTCAAGTTTTATTATTGAATTAAATTCTTGAAATTTTAAAATTTATTATTTAATAGCAATCTTATTTATAAATAAAACTAATACGTTAAAAAATATGTTTATACTTTGAACAATTGCATGTTTGTGTTTGAACTTTGACATTAGCAATATGGATATGTGTTTAAACTTTAAGAAAAGACCTTTATTATCTTTATTATAGATTGTTATGCTTTTATATTATTATTTTGTTTGGATAAATGTAAGATAAAATATTAAAATTATCTTAAAATAAAAACCCCGCTTAGGCCCCGCTTAGAACTAGCCCTAGGTGCCTTGTGCAATGAGCGCCTTTTAGAACATTGGTGTGTGTATTTGAATTATTGTGTATTCATCATTATTAAAGAGTGTTCTTTTTTCCAATCATTAGGAATATACTAAAATGAGGGCATTTTGGTCTGTCTACAATTTTATGACGTGGTTGATTGATTGACAATAGGCACAACATTTCGAACATTCAAAAATAAAAATGTGGGCAAACAATAAGGGACGAAGGTGGGAGTAAATTACAAAGTTCTACAGAATATTACTGGTTAAGGGCCAAAGTTGAAAATATCCTATCACTTTCAAAAAATGGCAATTTAAAATATCTATACTATTATCACTAGCAATTAAATTTCTGCTCTTGAAAGCTCACTCACACTGTTGGACTCAAACGAAACAATGAAGAAATAATACTACGTTCCATCTATACTTGCACAGGCATATAAACCAGACATGGGTTTAAAGAAGAATTATTATTAGTCTAATATTTTTTGATGAATGATGAATAGAAACCTTTACTCATGCAGGTAAACTAACCAACTCTCAACACTTGACAATATAGGCTTGTTAAACAACTGCATTGTTTTATATTCCCTCCCCCCCATAAAGACCGGCTTAGTTTATTTTTTATTTTTTAAGTCAAAATGAACATTTATAGAATTAAAATTTACACAATTTCTAACAAATATTAAGGGAGGAATTATAACCATGAGAAACTACATCGAATTTACTACTAATTCCAACTGTTCATTACTTCAAAATTTTGAGTAAATATGTTTAATTATTATTTGATTTAATTCTAAAAAATATCATTTTGACTTGAAAAGTCAAACTAAGCCAGTCTTTATGGGATGGGACAGAGGGAGTATTAGATTGGACTTCAAAATGGTAGGTAAGTTCAATATCTAGCTATTGACACGTGATAGACAGAAATTGTGCAGTTTCAATTATTTGTATTCCAACTGTTAAATCCTTCAAAAATAAAGGAAAACAAGTACCCGTAATGAAATTTTAACATACTACATGATTGCATCACAAATAAGTTTCCGTGGGATTCCCGGTAGATTTGGAGTAGGATTTATAAGCAGTCTCAAAATCCACACAATTTTAAGGAAGCTAGTTTATTTTCGAAACAATTCTTAATCAATCTAGAAAGCGTACCAATCGGGTTGCATACATGATTATATATAAGCCCAATTAACTTGCATATATTCTAATAATTTAAACTGTTGCAATGAAGTATACAGTATTGGAAGAGCCATATTTCCAAACAACTCGCATATACTTCTGTTACCGCCTCCATTCCAAAAAGACTCCCATGTGTTTGATCCTAATTAATTTGCGAAATCCTAAAACTCAAACAGTGATATGAATTTGTTTTAGTTTTCAAAATATCAATTTTGTACTTGGTATTACCTTTTAAGTTTTAAGTAGTTTACAATAGTAACTATGGCTTTAATAAAAAAACAAGTAAATTCACATCCATTTAAAATATTAGGATTTTGAAAATTGACTAGGAAAAAAAATCATGGAACTCTTTTTGTGGAGCGGAATGAGTATTTTATATAGTTTTTACTTATATAAGTTGTAGTGGCTATAGGCTTTGTTGCCAAATCTTTGGAACAAAAATTCCACCAAAAAGATAAGCAACAAGATCTTTTAATTCTTCAAAGCAACATAGCTCTACAAGCATAGGCTATCTAAATTTCAAAACATATCTGAAGATGACAGTTTGAGCATCACAAACTACATAGATGAAGTAGAACCACCAAAGAAACTAATCAAATATACTAAAATGTCTTAAATATAGATCTAAATTTCTCAACTCTCCTTAAAAAAAAATCTCATGTACCATTAAGAAAAAGGATTTGAGAAAACTAACCTGTCGATTTAAATCTCTTGCCTTATCAGCATATATGCGAGACTCTGATGTCAAGCGACTAGACATTTGACTGACCTCTGCAAATGTTAATAATATCACAAAAATTGTGACTTTGAATGTAAGAAGAAAAATAGTAGAATGAATAAAGAAGGTAATGCACAGGATTAAAAGGAGGGAAAGAAAAAAATACATATGAACTGACACAAACAAAGAAGCATAAATATAAAAAAACATTTATATATAGAAAAATGGGATAAAGATACATCAGGAATAAGTATATATTATACACCCTTCCATCTCAAAATGACAATTCACTTTTGAAAGTCAGTTTCTAAAGAGAAATGAACTTTTAACATAATCAATAGTCATGTGATTAAACATATGGTTGAATATAGCAAGATGTTTAACCCCATCTCTTCAATATCTCTTCTGGCTTCTAAGCCAAATTATCTTCTCTTAATCCCCTCTACTCCTTCCTCCATACTTTTCCTCCATCACCCACTAATAGTATGCTTAAGGCCAAAAACCAATCTGTTCACCATTTTAATTTTTATGCAACATGCAATTAATATCTGGAATGGCATTAGCATAAGCAGTTCCTGATTTCTCATTTCAGCATTATTACCTTCAGTTTAAAATATCACTTTTACTGATCACCTAGTTCTCCACTTCTATATACCATTTCCCATTTCTTTTACAGTAACCTTGCTACTTCTTAGCAGCCACACAGTTGAGAGTAGAAAAATATCACTCAAGAACCCATAATTTTCTTGTAAAATAGTAGAGATGTAGGATAATGTTTGAAAACCATTTCGCTTAGAAAACAAGATCACTTGGAGATGGAAGTTTTCTTTCGTTTCTCGATGGTGAAGTAAGAATAAGCTCATGAGCTTAGTATCCCAGGTCAGAACAAGTTGATAGGATCTCCTTTTTTACGTCCCATGTCCCCACCCCCCCACCCCCACCAAAAAAAAAATAGCAATCAAATAAAATAAAGCTTTTCGTGGGCGAATATTGACTCTTTCAATATATATTTCAGTTGTAGAACCGCCCACGACCTATCAGAATAAATGAATTGGTACCTGGTTCATTCCGCCATCTCACCCAGTGAATTATTAATTTAAGGGAATATTTGGCTTAGTACAGAAAGACTGCATTAACAAATTAAAAAACAAAGTCATATATATTATGATTTATTCAGATCCAAGTTATTTCCTTTCATGTTGCCCCTTAGTCTAAGCTTATCTTAATGTTCATGATTTGGTAGCATTTAATAATGGCAGGCTCAAGGTTTTGTAATAGCTTTTCATTTCTGAGGAACAAGTTTGTATCCAGCATAAATTGTAATGCAGAAAGCTATCAATAAGGTAATGCTCATTATCTGTTTTTCATGAATCAACACTACCATATTTAGTGCTTTATAGTTCGTGTTTTCGCAATTAGATGGAAAACAGGATATTTAGCAGTTTACTTCTTGGCAATACCCTGAAAACACTTCAACTAAATGGAAAAACCAATAATTCGTCTCACTTGAAAGAAGCAATCATTCAAGCTAAGATTCGGCCGCAGACAAGTATTTCACAACACAACCAACAAGATTTAGGCTGAAAAACTCGGGGAGAATATCAAAGTTCTAAAGTCAAAGATGAATCTTTCAAGCTAGGTTACAAGGACCGCTAATCGACTGGGTCGCAGAACGAAATAGAGTACGTGAAACGCTACCTATGGTAGAAAACTAAAGGCATCTTAGATCTCATACCACGATTGTAGAATGCTAAATGCATCTTCAATGTTTTTGTCAAACCCTTGTTGAAACCTAACCAAAAAATAAGGGAGAAACAGAGATAGAGATAGAAATAAGAGAGAATAAGGGAGGAAGAAGGAGAACTATTTATTGAGAGATAGAGTGAGAAAGCTTGAACAAGCTTTTCCCATTTCATTCACAAATTGCATAATATTCAAAAGCTTGGAGGTTACTCCACCCATTACACGCATATATATAGCAACTAAAATGCTGAAAAAGTGTAAATACTCCTAACCTACACCATTCTCCTGTCCTACACACACATGCTAACTAACCACCCATGTGCATGTGCATTACATGTCCATACAAAATATCTAATTCCAAAATATACTAACTACTCTTTCCTTCCCAATTTACCCCTGGCCTAACAATTTTAATAGTCACTAGGCAGACCTAGACAACAGAGGCCTATATATGACAGTGCCTACGCAGGAATCAAGATTTTCTTAGGCGGTTTGATTTATTTATTTTTCTACTATATATACTTGGTATACTATGCAAAACATATAGTAGATGTAATTCTTTTTTAATTTTACATGACAAATTACCCAAAATACAATTTTTTTAATGCTTAAAGATTTTATTTCAAGTATTGTAAAGCTCCAAGTCGAGATCTGATTTTACCTAGGCGAGGGCCTAGGTGCCTAACCAAATTAGATCTCGTACCACGATTCAAAATAGTAGTAGAACACTGAGCATCTTAGATCTTATACGATGATTCTCGAAACGGTAGTACCGAGTCCACAGAACGTACGGTGGTAAGATGTCAAGCCCAAAAAGGTAAACTGGGCATACATGATAGTTATATTCCAGAAGATAGAGGTGCATGTGAGCACATGGGTTAGTATATGAGTGAAGAATAAGGATAGTGGTGTAGGATATGAGAATTATTTTTAGCTTTTGTTATCTATATATAGATGTAATGGGAAGAATATTCTCCAAGTATGAAATTTATGCATCATGAAATGACCTGACGAATAAAGCTTTCAACCAACTTCTCCTCCTTTTCTATCCATTTCTCTCTCTTCCACTCTCACGAACTCGGCGTAAAACACGGAGTTCGTCTCCTTCCTCCCTAAATTCTCTGATTTTCCCTAATTCTATCTCTCTTAATCTCTGGTTAAGTACTCATCTAGGGCCTGACAAATATCATCATCTGCTTCCTTCTAATTCCTCTGTTTTTCCTCTATCTTCAACTCTTAATTCTTCTCCTCTTAATTCAAACCAAACTGTCTCTTATAACCTCTTCTATACTTCTAAGACTCTAATCCAAGGCTAGAATCATCAACAACAACTTCAATTCCAGTATAAAAGCAACATAAAAAGCCATCACGGAGGCTCGTTTTTGTTGAAACCTGCAACTCAGCTCATTTAAGTGATTAGTCACTTGTTCAAGTATCAATCACTTATATTCTACTCATTTTAGTCATATTCACATAGCCCAAACTATATATCTCAAAAACAACACCACCCAAACATGTTTGAATCCAAATTTTCTATTACTTCTCGTCCACAATTTTTTTTTAAATTTGCGACTTAACTTGGTTTGATCTGTTTTGGTTGTGATTCAGTGACTTAATTCACTTTGTCTAGCATATCTAGTTTTAATTTTGATCATTCAAAAACCCAAAAACATAGTTATTAATTTCCAGTTGTGTTTAGCTCAAAATTTAAACAAATTATGATATTCTGCTAGTATTACAACTTGTTACATCTTTGGTAACTAGTAATAATATTAGTGTTAATCCTTTGGTGCTTGTGTTTATTTGTGTGCTCATTTACTCTTTAAAATTCAACTAAGCTTTAGCTAGTTGAATTCAAACTTTGTTCTATTGGGATACTAAATTTGTTTCACTGAGGAGGTCCATTTCTTACTTAGAAACCACTCAAGCTCATTTACTCTCACTCAAGTAGTATTGATACTGCTTGAAATTAATTTTTGTACTCAGAATCACAATAGTCATGTGATTCCTTTCATTTATATTGTTGGTAAACACGGTTGGTCCTTCCCAATTGTTGCCGCAGGAATTCCTAAGTTACAATGAGTACACCACTGAAAAACGACAACTCATTAATGAAAAAATGGACCAATTCATAAGGGTATGAATGAGTTGTTAAGGCAAGAAAGTCCAGAAATTGATGACAGGTTTGAGAATCCCTTTATAGGGGAAATGAAGGGGCAAGAGGCCTATTCATATGGGACAAAGAAGGGATAGTTTTTTTTTTAGAGACCTTAGACATGCTGAACAATAAAGGGCTCGGAGAGATGATGATCACTGGAGGAGGATTAAAAATGAAGAAGCTAATGATGAAGGAAGAGAACTAAACCCCTTAAATTGGTGTTTCCTTAATTTATAGAGGGGGAAGATGCAAAAAGTTGGATCCAAGACTGTGAAGAGTATTTTAACATTTATGGAATGCAGTTCCAGAGAAGAATTGTCATAATTGGGATGCACCTGCTCTCCAAAATATTGGTACAAGTCTTATGTGAATGGCAATGATTGGCTTACATGGAGAGAATTTGCAGATGACTTCATTGTCAGGCTATTGAGGTTGGTGCAGAAAATATATATAAGTCGTTTAAGTTGTTGAAGCAAGTAAACTATGATGAGTTTAAAAGACACAAAGGAAGACTATTGGACAAATTTTCTTATTTAACTGAGGACTTCTTTGTGGGAAATTTAATTGATGGGCTTAAGGATGAAACTAAGAAGATTGTGAAGTTGCTTGACCCAGAAACTCTTTCTCAAGCCTTCAAACAAGCCAAGTTCTATGGAAGTCCTACTCCTAAATCAGCAACAGCTACCCTAAAGCCCAAATCACTTGCACCAACACTCAGCCAAGCTTTAAAAAGGACCTCCTGGCACCTCTTAAAACCACAACACCACTGCTAGCCTACCCTAAAAAAGTCTTTAATAAGCCCAAACCTATTACTGCAGCCCAGCAGCCCAAAGAGACGAGAGAGGAAGGGAAAAGGTGATGAAAAGTACACTATGGGTCACCAACACAAGGTTCCTCATAATTTTATGATCACTTGTGAAGAGGCTCAAGAATGTGAGGAATACTCTTGACCTCCCCAGTTTGATAACGAACCTGAGCCTAACCAAATTGAGGATGGTGATAAAGAAGTAAACAGAGGGGATCAAACACTAGTTCTTAAAGGAAACAAAGAAGGGAAACATCTGATGATGACAATAGATAAGTGGGAGTACATTAAATTTCTTGGATGGAGTTGCAAGGAAGCTAGGCTGCCCTATAGGCCTATACACCCTATTGACCTTGTTATTATCGCACTTCCTAATGGTGAGGAACTTCAAAGTAAGGCATTGTGCCCTGAGTTTACATGGACTTTTGATAATCACAGTTTCAGCACACCTATGTGGATCATTAAATTGCAGTAGCATGATGCTATTCTGGGAACTACATGGATGAAGCAGCCTTGGGCAATTCATTTCAACTATAACAAATTCCTCATGAAATTTTTGTTTAACGGGGAAGAAACAAAACTGCAAGGAATAAGGAACCAGCAGCCCACAAAATTTACAAATTCTGCAGCTTGCAACTACTTAACAATAGCTCAACCAGCTTGGATGTCTCAGATAGTTGAAAGTAATAAAGGGGATAATAATATTTCCCAAGTTATAGCTAAGTTAGGAGCTATAAAAATGGGGCCTAATGAGTTTGAGTTAGTCCATGGATTGCTCAAGTACAGAGGTAAGTGGGTGATAGGATTCCAAAGACAGCTGAGGAAGCAATTATTTGAAGAACTCCATAAAAAAGGAGTTGGGGGCCACTCGGGTACCAAAGCTACTCTAAAAAAGGATAGAACAATACTTCTACTAGATAAGGATGAAGAATGATGCAACCAAATGGATAGCTGAATGCTCTGTTTGTCAATTTTCTAAGCATGAAAATGTGAAGAGTCCAAGGCTTCACCAGCCACTACCTATCCCATAACAACCCTGGAAAGATATAGCTATGGACTTTATCGGTGGGCTTCCTAATTCTAAAGGTTATGAAGTGAGGTATAGTTGGATCTTCCACTAAGTGAGGGATTCCTTCTTACCTATCAGTCATCCCATTTCTGCCAAAATACTGTCCCAACTAGGGGTGAACATGGTGCAGTTTGGTGCGATTCTGAACAAAAACCGCACATAAAACTGCTTTGATGCGGTTGCCTAAATCAAAAACCGCAACATGAAACCGCTTGGACTGGTGCGATGAGGTTTCTAAGAATTCAGTGCGATTTTAAATGGTGTGGACGTGTGGTTTCGACTCGAAAACCAATTGGAAGAAAAAATAACCATGTTGTACTTTCTAAATTCTAAATAAATCTCAAACATTGTTAGCTTGCTATTGTAAATAATATCCAACTACAAAAAGTTAAATTCTTAAAAACTAATCTCGAATTATTTCAAAACTTTCAACTCCTCAAATTGAAAAGTTAAAGTTTAGTACCGTCAAATTTTTGAAGATGCATACATTACGTACAATACCCATTGTTTCAAATTGAAAGTCTTAACCCATGCAAAATTACATATTCCAAAATTAAATGTACAAACATATTTAAATATAATTTAAAGAACTCTAAAAGATACGCAAAACATGAGAAATATTAAAGAACTTGAAACTCTAAACAGGTGCGGTTCCTTAAGATGTGCGGTTTTTGTACCAAAACCACAACCGGAGGTGCAGTTTATATTGAAAAAAACCACAGTATGCCACTGAAACCATTGGTACGGTTTCTTTGGTGCGGTTTTGCGTGCAATTTCAGCAGCGAAATCAGTTCCTTCTCTCCCCTAATCCCAACTATTCTTTGAGAACTTTTTAAAACTACATGGACTTCCTAGTTCCATCGTAAGTGATAGGAACCCAATATTCTTAAATGACTTTTGGCAAGCTCTCGTTAAACTTACTGGGACAAGACTCCATATTAGTACCTCTTATCATCCTCGGTGATGGGAGCACTGAAAGGGTAAACCAAGAACAGTATCTGAGGTGCATGTGCACTGAAAGGGTAAACTAATGTTTAGAACCGTATCTGAGGTGCATGTGCAGCCACTCACAATGGAACTCCTGGCTACCTATGGTTGAATGGTGGTTTAACACAACTTACCACACATCTCTACAGACCACACCATACAAAATTCTCTATGGTCATGAACCTACACATCTAAACATCTCAACCACACTTGGCACCAACATTGCAGTGGTAAAAGATATCCTTACAGAAAAACAACAAGTGGAGGTTCTCAAGGAAATTTAGCTAAGGCACAACAAAGACCGAAAAGTAATGCTGATAAAGGAAGGACTGAAAGATAATTTGAGATTGGGGATTTGGTGTATTTAAAGCTACAACCATATAGATAGAGCTCAGTATCAATGAGGAAAAACATGAAACTAGCTCAAAAGTTTTATGGGCCTTTTAAAATTCTGAAAAAATTTGGTACTGTTGTCTACAAGCTAGAGCTACACAACACTTCTAGGATACATCCAACCTTTCTTGTGTCACAACTTAAAAAACATTTGGGAACAACTCAAATCAGCACATAACTATCTAAAGTTGATCAAGAAGGGAACTTTGATGTAGGACCTCTCACAACATTGAAACTGAGGAAGATTTATAAGGGAAGCAAAACTGTATGTCAATATCTAGTACAATGGAAATACTTCAATATAGAAGAAGCTCATGGGAGGAATAAGAACTTCTCAAACTCAACTATCTAGACTTGATACTTCATTCATGAGGACATGAAAAAATTTAAGGGGGAGGGAATGTCAGGCCCAAAAGGGTACACTGGGCATATATGATAGGTATATTTTAAAAGATAGAGGTGCATGTGAGCACATGAGTTAGTTAGTATGTGAGTGAAAGATAAGGATAGTGGTGTAGGTTAGAAGAATTATTTTCAACATTTGTTATCTATATACAGATGTAATGGGAAAAGTATTCCCTAAGTATGAAATTTATGCATTGTGAAATGAATTGAGGAATGAAGCTTTCAACCAGCTTCTCCTCCCTTTCTATCTATTTCTTTCTCCTCTCACGAACTCAGTGTAAAACACTGAGTTCTTCTCCTTCTTTCTAATTTCTCTGGTTCTCCCTAATTCTATCTCTTTGTTTCTACTTCTCTCTTAATCTCTGACCACCAAGCTAGAGCCTGACGTAAGAGTTCCTTGGTAACCCCTGAAATAACTCAGCAAGCTTAAAAGAAAATTATATTTCCACCAATATAATGCTATCAAGTTTTGCATATCAAGCACAACAATGAATTCTGAAACTCATTTGTATTGCATAAGAATTATAAGAAAATAACTAAGAAATTCATAATATACAGAGAGAATGAACTCACGGTCCAACTTTTCACCGACACCAAGAACTTCTTGTACATTGCGAGTCATTATTTGGTGAACTTCATAGAGTTCATCATTAAGCTTTGAAATATTTCGCTGAGTTCTTGTGTCCTGGTACAATTTCTTTGTTTTCTGTATGAATGTGTCTTTTAAACGACAAAAAAAAAAAAAAAAAAAACTTTAAAACCCGCAAAAGTAAAAAAATTTACCATTAAGAAATACTTATAAATCACATACACAAAATAAAAGATCTACCAAATTTTATGAAGGCATAAGGTCTCGCAGCAGTTTCAATTTGACTTCCATTAACACGCTCAAATTCATTGGCAAGATCTTCCAGGTATTGGAAGGCAAGTTTCTTTGGATAAGCACGATCACACATTGTCAAATAACACACACGCCCTTCAATTACATAGCTAGTACCCGGTTAAAGAAAATTTGTAATCAACAGATAGTGCAATTTTCATTTGGACGAAAAGAAAAGGAAAATTAGAAATCATAATTTATATTAGGTAAACAACATAATCCAATGCTTCCAAGTTCCGACATATAGCAAATAAGACTTAGAAAGGCAAACTACCAAATTTAATACAAAAGCAATCATTAATGCCATATTATACAATTCAAAGGATGGACATGGAACACAAATACAACGACCAAGAAAATGTCAACGCTGCAAAAACTAAAATGAGTAAGTCAACGACATGTAGAATGAAATCTTTAAGTAATAAGAATTAAATTTTTATAGATTCAAAAAGAAAAATGTTTACTTCTTTTTTTCATGAAAAATAAATCCATCCATGATCCCATAGTAAGGATGCAGAAGTTGTAACAAGTCGATCGTAATAATTGTACAACCATATTATGTGAAGAAAGATATATAAAGGAACAAATATATGCATTTGCTTAATGGGTATATATGGATATATGACAATTACCTTTGTTATTTGTACATGTAGTGATAATGACTAACATGCCTACTTTAAAAAAAAAAAATAACATATTCAAGAGTAACATACTTTCTACTTTTTTCTCATCTTACTTTACTATTTTAAGCATTGTTTTATTTCTTATGAAATTGCACAGTCTTAGAGCTTCTTGATAACACTTGGGGTATGTATCAAATAAGCTGCATACTCACAAGTGATAAGCAAAAAGGCTTATAGTCGAAACAGTTAATTATTTGATTGCCAGAGCTTACCACAAATGTCCTTTTCAAATTTTAATACCCAAAAAAAACAAATCTCAACATTAAAGGCTAGTCGGCCACAATTTTGCACCATTAGGTACAAGGAAGAGAAAGGAAGGGTGATGGGAAGAAACCCACTGTTTTCTTACTATAATAATACTAATACGGATTAATCCTTGTAGAAAGGACTTCAAACTTAAGAAACTTAATTTTATCAACTGTCACAAGTATACACATTTACACAAAGCAGCGTGCATATACCAGTTTAAAGATGTCTAAAGTACAAGAAGAATTTGTCTCCCAAAGAATGTATAAAGTAAACAATTCAAATTTAAAATGTTGCATGAATACTAGTTTACCATTAAAAACACTTGAGTAGGTCCACACTACTTGTTTATTATCTCTCTATTTTGATTTTTCTTAATTTGTGTGAAAACATTACTTCAGTTATCTTTTATGAGACCGGGGGAGGGGGCAGAGAGATTTATGTGTTTTTGCTGCAGTTGATTGTTATCAACATGATTCATAAACTTGTAAATAATAAGCAAAAGTGAAGGGAAATCTAAATAGCCTACACGTGCTGCAAAAAAATTGGAAATACAAATCACAGCTAAGTAGTCTACTCTATACGAGGAGAAAAGAGATGGGAGAAGGTAGAATTCTAAGGAATTCATAAAAATAATGCAGAAGGATACTGGAATATATAGGGGCCAGTTTCAACAGACATTCTTGAAGCTTCATTGTGGCCTCTTGAGAGGTTTTTGAACAAAGCCTTGACTTGTTGTTTGTAGAACTCTACATTTTGAACATCACGGCCATCATCCAGACCCTCTACTAGCGGAAGGCCATCAGTGACACGAGCAATCATTGTCAGCTTGACCATCTTTACTTCAGAAGCTCTCAGTTTCAAAGATGGCTGAAAAGCATTAGCCACTCAGAAAGTTATATCCCCAAAAAGAGAGAACAAGCCACAAATTATATGCAAATTCAAGTACGGGTAAATGCAATGGGATTGTTATTTATAGTATGAAACTGAGAGAGATATGATTTAGATTTAGCAATGATGTTAACTGTAATAATATTGCAAATATAGGAAACCACGACGACAATAAGGTAGATTTGGTGGTTATGCCACCAACCAAGTCAAGGGGATAGATATCAATGGATTCTTTCTTTTGGTCCGGAACATTCTACTCTCAGAAACTCAAAACGATTTCTAAAGCAACTTTCACTTTATGGAACCAATTAAACAGTATGTAGTCCGGAGAACTATCTATTCAATAAAACTCAACCGTGTAAGAGCTTTCTGATACAAATGATAGTATATTAGTATTATATATTTTCATCTAAGGAAGACGATAGTGTTATAGTATTGTCTTTTCTTTCGCTTTTGTCATCATGCAATATTCTAATAAAGGCACAGCTAACACACAGATCCTTGTATCATATATGTTTCACCAAATCAGAAAATCTAGATGAGTGCCAAAAATTGTCAGCCTGACATGATAAATTACTCCTGCACTCTAGTTTGCTCCAAAATGCAACACAACTCTCCACAAAAATGTTGATACAGTTATATCATTAATATGGGAGTTGTAAAATTATGTGACCGACTTACAAAAAGAAAAAGAGTTGTCTGATTGTCCCTGAAAAACATTGGGCATTTTAAGTTTGAGTTTATATTTTTGAATAATGACTGTAGAACCCCTATACATATGATATTTGAAAAAACATATACAGATAAATTTGAGTTAATCCTATCTATGTCTGTGTACGCTGTACATGGTTTGTATTATATTTACTGATCAAAGACAATGAAACCCTAACCATATAAACAATAATCAGATTAATGGTAAAAACACATCGTGATAGTCTATCTGTGATGGTAAATTTCGTAACATGAAATTAACAGCAGAAAGCAAATAAATGATGTATACAACTTAACGATCCATTCTGGGTTCCAAATTTAGCGCAAAATGCATTATTCAATTGAATTTAAGTAGGATAATAGACAAATAAAAACAAAATTAGATGATAAAATATGTATTCACCTTCAGATCTTCTCCTCCGTTTGTTGGACGATTAGATATAGCTCTTTGACCATTTTCTACTGATTTCAACGATCTGACCAGAGATTACGACAATTGTCGTAATGTCACAAAGTCGGTAATTTAGGGTTCTGCAGGGATAGCCGGATGTTTTATTTTTTCATTGAAGTGAGGTACCTGGATGCCTTGATGTACATGATGAGATTGTGGGCCGAGTAAAATTGTTACGAGACAGACCACTATTAGTATTTAGTACTTGTAGTATTTATTTTTGGAAGTCAATTAATTAACACCCTCTACCTTTGACCAGCTGGGACTTGGGCTCCAGAATTTGGTACTCCGGTGTTGTTTATGAATAAAATGGATACGGTTAAAATGAAATTTATTTTTTTTGGTAAGTTATTAATTGATCAATAGAATATTGACACACATAGAATTTCGTTAGTATATCAACACTCTATTAGCCAATTGACCAACTTATCTAAAAATAAAGTTTATGCCGAGAATAAAATGTACTTGTTGAAATTAATTGCTTGAAGAACAAAAACAAGTGCTTGAATAATTAATTAGCTATCCCACAAAACAAAGATCAACCACCTAGCCAACCAACAAAGCACACAGCAAATATAAGTTTTTATAAATTGCTACATATACTATACACTATAACTACTTGTGTATCAATCACATTATACTAGTATGAGCATGTAGTAGCTAGGTTCACTAATCATGTGAAGGGGTACATTGAGACGTTGAAACATAGGTTTCTGGAGATTGGAACAAGCCTGAAACAAAACACTGGGAGAGGGCGGCTTGTGCTAGAGAAGCGGGGCACATGCTAGATGACTCGGACTCTAATCCATCTGAGAATGTTGCATGTGCTCTTACTCTCCAGCTTGGGACCTCTCCTATATATACAAAAGCCAAGAAAAAGCAAGCATGCTTTCAGGCCAATAAGGTATGGTGATCCACATCAGTTTGTGTTTTTATCTGATGTTATCAGTCTCATATATTTTCATACCAACTATTTACCATCTAAATCTATGAACTGCTGCACTACCATATTGTTAATAGTTCCTACTTTACTTTAGCACAATAATGCAAATTGGAGCTATGTCTAATCTTGTGATTTTATTATACACAAAACAAAATCATAAATAATTTGCATTTGAACTTGTTTGGTGAAGCATAAAGTAATCTTTGTCCAGAACCAATGTATTTCTGGAAATTACAGAAGGACTTGTTTAGCATAAGTTACTCAGAGACACTGAATATTGGACAGATTTGTTTTGGTTAAATCAACCATGATCAGGCTGCTTCTCTAGCGCTGATGCAGCTGAATCCACGTGAAAAAGTAAACACGCATAAACTTTTTGCTTCAACCGACTAACAGTTTCCACCAAGCTATTTGTATCTAAACTCAGATTGGTTCTTAGTTTATCCAGCCATTCATTTGCATTCTTAAGCTGCGACAGTGTGACAGCAATGTGGTTGTTCAGTTCCATTTGTTGTGCAACACTGTCTTTCCCTTTCTTTTCCTGGCTGCTAACCCGATACCCAGCATCAAGTGCTCCCTCCAAGAATATCAAAAACCATGATTGTGTTTCACTAAGGAGGATCTGTCTTAGTTCTTCGATCTCTTTCAAACCATTTGATTTTGCCCACTCTAGTTTATCAGTCCCACTTAGCTCCGTTGAGGGCTTAGGAGAGTTCGCCATTTTTTTAAGTTTGACAATTGCCTTTTTGTTGGATTTGTGTGTATATGGTGTAGATGAGTTTGTTGGTAAATGAGGTGAGCTACTTTTAGTTGGTGCTGCAACATTTGGATGCTCAATGAGCTGATAAAGTGCAAAGAATTTGGTGAGAGAAACGTGGGGCTTATCTGTTGAGGCAGATGCGCAGAGATCGACAAACATTCTGAAAGAAAAGATCAGTACATTGCTGAGGGAGGTAAAGTTTTTTCTTTTTGAGTATGATATCAGTATTGAAATAGAATAATATAAGGAGAATATATCTGGAGCAAATTTTACCCAAGGCACATTACAAGGTTAGCTGCTCTTGATGATTCCTTTTGAGCTTCAGCTGCAACCAAAGAAGCTGTGTTTGCCCTTCTAAGAATTTCCTAGTAAGTAGTAACAAAAATAAAAGATGAAAAAAAGTAGTAGCAAAAACTACCCAATTATAAATAATGGATGAGACGAGACACGCACCTTTCCAGGCTTCAAGAGGTTAGCAGGCAGGGAGCACCAGGGCATAGACATTGCCCCGGAAGGTTGCTTTTTCTCTCTTCTGCTTGACATGTAGTTTAAGTTGATGTTTTCTTGTTTACTTGTAGTGCGTTTTGTTGTCAGGACTTCTCTCGGTCTTAAGGTCTCCTTGGTTTCAGATACAGCAACATTTAACTTTGCAGTTTGTGAATCAAGGCGATTGAGCAAAGGAGTTGTGTGATTCTGAAATGGAAATACTAATAACTATCAGTGACTTCAATTATCACACACAAGTAATAGCAATGTGCACAAACAGTATTCGAGTATCTGATACTGTGTTTATCCTCAATAATTGTGAAAGGTTATTAAGCCAACTGCGGCTATGCACCAAGAGAAAAAAAAAATCATGAACCAAACCTGATCTTTAAGCTCTTGCCCTTTGCCTTTTAGAGTTCCAACCTTCTTACATGCCCCACCACTCTCGCACTCCTTGATTTTTGCAGCACCACCAATTAAGTCAGTTCCATTTACTAACTTGATGCTTGATGTCGTGAAGCCCTGCATGTACCTCGATGCCACAGCTGTTTTCTCTTCTTTTATTACAATTTTCTTTATTGGACTCTCCTCTTTTGATTCTGCAAAATCACTCAATTTTGAACTAATAACTCTTTCCTCACAGGGCTCTAACATTTGCATCAAATCCTTTGGGTTCCCCACAAATGGATGTCGTCCTGGAACAGCCCGCACTCCAACTAGAATAGGAACAGGAGTTCCGGCATCCATTCTGTCAATATATAAGAACTGACCAAGCTGCAATTTATTGTTCAGAATTAGCTCATTGTCTTCCTTTGAGAGGGATACATATGTGGAATGAGAAGAATCCGAGACTTTGATGAAAAAGCCATGGTTAGGCCACAACTCTGATCCAGATAAAGCAGGGACAATGCTGATAACTTGTAAAAGGATGGACCGATATTCCCCGCGGACCTTAATGTTGGAATTAATACTCTGAAGAAGCTTAAGTAATACACCGGGCGTTAGAGATGCCATTTAGTCTTCAAAACCAGGTTCTATTGGTTCACAACACGCATTACCAGTTTGAAGCACTGAGCCGTCAAAGAGAATAAAAGCCTCTGTGCACAGAAAGATGGGCAAGGGGGAGAGAAGCAAAAATTAAAGTTGGCTCAAAATGGTGTTGAGAGCAAACATTATGGATGGGGCCTGGGGGGACGAACCTCTTTAACTTTGCAGCGGAGGCACGTAACCATCATCCAACCTCCCTTTCCTTTTAAGCCAAGAGACGATCTGAGAGAATTTGAATAACCCCACAACCCTTTTCCATAGATTTAAACTACTTATCTACCCCAATATTAAGATAATGTCTTGGGGGAATCCTGACCTTTGTTCAGCGGGTAATTTGGTCAATCTGCTATGAGTGTCTGTCTTCAGGGTTGCATATCCCTTTCCTGGAAGAGGGGATGGAGCCGTTGGAAATGTAAGAACAGTATTCCAATGTTTCTGATCTTGTGCTTGTAACAAGAAGAAGAAAAAAAAAACATTTTTTTCATTCACTAAAATAATAGTGGGTGATTTGCATTGAATCAAAGATTTAATTATATTATGAAAAAGCTTCACGTCTCTACAACAAAACTGGGCTGGACTGGAGTACTGGACCCTCTTCCTTGCAAGGCAGCTTCCTTCGGATATCAGATGCTAAACGCTCGGGTTCTTGGTAAAGAATGCAAAAGCATGTGCATCTGTTTCTGCGTGAACAACCCATTGACATGTTGCATATAACCCATTTATTGCATATGCTGTTACAATGTCATTATTTAATCTCTACTCTTTAGCCTCCTGAATAAAAAGCATGCAAATGAATAACACCGTCTCTAACACACCATGTCAAATCAACAGAAGGAATATAGTATCAGCTTATGGAGGAGGAATAATAATGAATACATACTAACAGTAGCCAAAACATGCCATCAAGCCCTATAACCACATAGCTTTTAATAAAAAATGAACATTTGATTTAACAAGTATTCAATTTCTGATATACAATACTCAAGTCAAGTGCAGATGAACAAGAGAAAAAAGAATGCTGCTCTTTTCCTTGACAAAATCACAATAGCAATCCACCAATTGGCGACATTTTGCTCTATTACAATGTACAACATTATATTTCAAACTACTATGGGGGATACCTGACTAGATCACATGGAAGGTCCCATATCCACCAAATATACATAATACTAATTAAGACTTAAATATTAAATGTTCGAGCGGTGCCTACGTCAACCATTTGCTATATATGTATCATCCTTTACACCCCCATGAGAAGATGATCCCAAACACTGGAGCTTTTGTAATATCTTCCAGAGTAAGTTATCTAAGCTTAGACTCGCTTCCCTTGCTTCGAAATGATGACAAAGAAAAGAATGAACGGGGTCCTGCAAATTTTAGACCAAACTTAAGTGCACCAATATTGAACTTCTTGATCTTATTTCATGGACAGAATTTTTTGTTTGCCCATTTTACAGGGAAACAAACGCCACAGAAAAAAGTGTTAATAATACTAATGTCTTTCTGGGTAACTTTATATATCCATTAATGATGACAAATGTTATAAATACTCCCGAGATTAATGATTTTTTAGTTCACATAGCTCAATGTCAGAATAACCAAATCCAATAATAGACTAGCACCCAAAGTTGTATTCATATAGGCATGTATATATCTTTTACTTTCAGAGACACCATGCTAAATATGTATCTCTTTTGTTAATTATGCCTTGTGAAAGCACACATCAAATCAAATGTTAAATTTATTAGTAAGATTAAGAATGACCTTTCATTGAGTTTCCAGACAGATGATCCTCCCTCAGTTTGAAGTTAGCTGGAGGAGCTGGAATAGAACTGTTCAAGCCTTGGACTGCAAAAAGAAATAAGCATCAACTTATTGACTTGAATTCCAAGTTACTTTTCCCTCTACCAAAAATATTAGAGAAAAAAAGGGCAAAAATAAAATGGGAAGTATTGATTAACTGAAACAATTCTTAACACTAAAGTATAACAACCATCCCACAATTTTACACGCACATGAATTCTGTTTTTCTTTTCAAATATCAGCTTGTATTGAAAAATCAACACATACATATAAAACAAAAGCAATTCTCTGCATAAATAAATTCTACATCAAAATTCATCTCTGGAAATCCCCGGTATTTACAGATTAATCATTTCTTATAGTTCTAGGAATTTTCTTCCAAGTCAATAGTTAAGCTTGTAAAAGAGACTTTAAATCTTTAAAACGAAACCACACTTCTTGCTCTTAAGCTGTAAGATTCTCATAATTCTTTCATGTTATTTATGCAGAATAGTTGTGGTCCTTCTAATTTGAGCTAGAAAGGTAATCCCTTTAAATTGCTGCAGTGACGAGCTGAGTTCTTCATCCCAGTCTTTTGCTTCTCTCTCAGTCAAGCTTCTACTGACAGCAGATTTGCATGTATCAATGCTACATTTCAAAAATAAAAACTTTAAATTCTCTGGGTTGGTATCCTTCTAACTTTTGATATAATCAGGTGTTATTTCAAGAAGAGTGTGAAAGCACATTCCAGTAACCTTGTCATTGTGCTGACGATAATACTAACAATTACAATAATTTAAATATTTAAGCATGTTTCTCTACCAAAATAAAACTATATAAAATATGAAAACAAAAAATTCTTAAGTATTCAGAGGTTCTCTATTATTTTGATAGCCTATTCCTTGCTAATCTATGCGCCTCTAATCAATTATTATGTAGTAAGACGCTCTACCTTATTTTGGTAACCTATTCCTAGCTAAGTTGGCAAATGATTAATATTTACTACTGTATTCCTAGCTAATTCATGCACTTCTACTCATTCATGATATAATATATAATAAGAACCGGGTATCTTCGGAGAACCAACTATTAATTTTTTGCCAATAAACAAAAAACAAGCACACATTGAAAATTTCAAATAACTGTACTTGAAAATACAGGAAAACAACAATATAATACATTATGAAGGCATTAGTGCATTACTACACTACTTATGGTTTCTGTATCCTCAAATCAGTTCAAATGACTCAGAAACATGGAAATGGCATGGATTAGATCTGCACCAAAATCATTGCTACTAATTCAGCTGAGGTAACTACCCATGGGGGGGTAAGTATTTACACGCATTGTTTCCATGCCATGAAATTGGTCTCTTTAATTGACACATACTGGAAAACCACAAATACAATAACAGACCTCCTACATTGCTAAAAGAATAAACCATAAATTCCGACAAGAGTCATCAGTTTCATCTGCAACTTAGTTAATAAATAACATATCCTTAAGTGGCATATGGATGCAGTAAGTTGATCAATCATCAAATCTTTTCATATACAGAAATTAAAGCTCAAAGTAAAAAACTTATCCAAGAAGGGGGAGCTCAAAACATCAGACTTTTTAGCCAAAAATGAAATGTGAAAGTTTTCTTGCATCTCTTTCTTATGTGTTATTTGGTAGTCCTCTATAGCAGGAAATATTAAAAGCCTAAAACTTGACAAAATCAATTTATGAGGATTGAGTGAGTAATAAAAAATTAGAAAGCATAAAGTTCACCTTGTTCACTAAAATACTCGCTTTCATTGAAGCTATCTTCAGAAGCATGACCTTGCGAGAACCCCATTCTTGACTTTCTCATATCTTCTGATGATCGATTAGCAAGATCTCGTACATCTTCCATATCATCGTCTCCCTCAGAAGTTGTAGCAGAAATCCAATCAACCAAGTTCTCTGTGCCCCGACTTTTCCTCCCAAATTTTAGTAACCGTTTAAATCCTTTAGTCATGTCCTTACGTGATTGATTGTTAGAAGAATTAGCACCAATAATGGGTTTCTGAGTACTTCCCCATTTCTTTCTCATTCGAGCTGCATCAGAGTCTGTTTGATTCAGAGGGTGTAAATTCCAAGATGCAGGGGTTCCTATGGGAGAGTCTGCAGAGGCATCAATATCAGAGACCTCGTGATGATAAGTGAATGGATGATGAATACGAGAATTCCACGACATAGGGCTTTCTCCCGGTGAGTCCAGCACAGACCCAACAGGGAGCAAGGTAGAAGGCATGGAGGAAGGCAATAAAGATGGGTCTTGAGAAAATGACTGCAAGGCATCCCCATTTTCTGACCCAGAATTAATTAACTTGGCAGATCCTTGACTGACTCTTGGTTCTCTGTGATCCATGTTGACATGATCTTCAGATGTTCTGGTTAGAGATTCTTCCTCATCTTCATCTTTGACAATATCTGCTGAATCCTCTGGATCAAAGGTCAACTCATCAGATTCTTCATCATTACTGATAGACTCAGACACCATTGAAGCCTTCAGCTTCGCATCACCAGCTCCAGCACCACGTCCTATACTATTGTTCTTCTGAAAGAAAGGCTTTGACTCCAAACATTTTGAAAATTTGTCACAACGACCCTCTTCTGCCTGTTCTACGTCAAATTTTAGTGGTGTCAAAACAACACCGTCTGAGTTCAAAGAAGACATGTCCTTAAATTCAGTAGGACTTGCAGTGCTTTTTCTAAGGGACTGTGACCGCCTCGCCTTCTCTTCCTTGACATGAGGTATATCTTCACTGGTGCTTCTGCTGCGAGTGTAATTTCTCAATTGTGGGCGTACAATTTTGCTACTGGCTGAATAAGGCTTGGTGTTTTCTTTTCTCAACTCAGAGAAGTTGGGAACCGACTGCATAAGAGGATTATCAGATTGCATTCTTCTCCTTACTGAACCAGAATTGGAAGCTTTTGTGGCTGACCTTGGAACTGGTGCTGCCGAGTTGCGAGGTGTGGATGAAGACAAATTTCTGTTTGGTAAAAGCCTCTTAGTTTGAGAACTCCTAGAAACACCATTCCCTAAGGATACATCACTGAAAGACCTATCTTGACAAAAAGGTATCTGTTCCAGAAGCTCAAATGGATCTCCATCATCTTCACTTTGCAAGAAGTCCAATGGCTGCTTTCAAAAAGAAAACCTTTTTACTATTAGTTATTTCTATATGGCAACTGTAACTTTCAAATCAAAACAAACATCCAGTTCCACCATTAACTAGTCGAGCTGAGATAACGAGTTAAATGCTAAATACCTGCTCCATCTGCAAAGTTGAACGAGTATTGAATGATCTGAGTCTCTCTGCACGTCGATGAACACTATATATTGGATCCTGTCTATCTGCAGACCCTGAAAGTTTCACCCTCATTTCGGTTCTACTGCGTTCAAAGCTATCTTGCATGGCCTTCAATTTGGCTTCCTTCTCTGTTCTTCTAGAACCCCATTCTTCCCTTAGTTTTACATCTCTTTTCTGCATATATGTATCATAGAATTTCCCTCTAGAATCATCCGATAAGCTAAGATCAGAGATATTACACTTTAGAGTGTCACCATAATCCTGGCTCTCAACCAATTTCACAACTGAACCATCAGTAAGCTTTACCACATTACTTGAACTACCCAAAGTGTCAGTCGCTGTATTATTGTCCAGAAATTGTGGAGTAATATCAGCAACTTGTTTTGTGTCTGGTAAGCTTGATGCCTGTTCAATTTGCACGTCAGCAGGCTTGTTCCTCCGTGAAGAATTAGACTGATCTCCAGGAGCTCGAAGCTTATGCTCTGCGAAAAGCTTTTCAAGCTCATTTGCTTTCATCTTCAGCTCATCATTGAGTTCCTGGTTTCCTTTCGACTGCCTAATCCTCTGAACTTGCTCAGCAGGTGTCACTGGAGTCATGGAAAAATCTTCCTCATCCTCAGTAACCATCTTATGAGAGAAAAGAGTGCTATTATTTCCATATACAGAATTACTTTCATTCCTCCTGCTTTGAGGCTTCCGGATATGTTGATGGACAAGGATTTGCTTCTGTACCTTCATTCTTGGGATCCCAGAATCTTCCACTTTAGTTATAGAACTGTCAGATTGCTCAATTTCCTCAATTTCTCTCAAGGACTTCCAGATGGACTGAGAACCCAACAGCATACCTTCCGGTCCTTTATATTGAGCTGCAAAGGCTTCTCGAATTTTCGATCCAGACTCTAATTGGCCAGAGTCCACTGCTGCCTTTAGAGGGGCCATTAATCGTGGTTGTGAAACTGATTGATTCCTCGGTTCAAAATCTTCCCCTTCAGGAGGTTGATAATATTCTTCGACAGGTCTAACATCACCACTCTTGCTTGCAAAGGCTCCAGGTTTCATCTGAGGACCACCCCCTTCTTTCAGTCTAGCAATAGAAGTCACTTGTTCTATAGTCCCAGTTTGTTCATCATTACCATAAGACCCCTTAGGCCTTCCTTGATCCTTAAAACCAAACCTATCGGCCCTATCTAGAGACGAAGATCTGTAATAGCTTTGAGAAGTTGCTTGGTTCTTAACCACAGCTGGAGTAAGAGACGAAACCGATTGAGTCTTAGCTTGAGTTCCAACTGTTCCAGCAATGGAAATCTCATATGCATCCCCTGACCTACCAGAAGATACCGTTCCAGAATTTGCCCCAGCCTTGGTGGTTCCCATCTCTTCGCCAACAGAAGAATCAACTTGATCTTTCGACCAACTATCAGCAGATATACCCGGAATACTCCTGAACTCAGGCTTATCCGAAGTGGTGTTCAATCTCTTTGGGTCGTCGGATTTGGCCTGAGAAGCAGAGGAAACAGATGGTGTGCATAATGGGCTATCAACATCCTTCTTTTCACCACTCAAATCAAGACTAATACTCATGTCACTGACACCACTCCACCTCCTCAACACGGCCTTCTCAGCAGCGGCAGAACCCGAAGAAACATCAGACGACAGTCTCCGAAGCTCTGCAGACTTGGCAACAATGGGCTTCCCACCACTACCAGAAGAAGTCTCCTTTTGTTTATTCTCGAACAAGCTAATCCGATCTTGCACACTGAGCCGCCTCGCAGGGGCGCCGGGCTGAGTTGCCGGCAGCACAGCCTCAGTGCCACCACAACTATCCACTTCTTTCTTTTCTGTCGCACTACTGGTGTCGTCTTTCTCAATGCTCGACTCTCTACTAGTACGTCGTAAAGGGAAGGTGACAGAAGAAGAGATGGATTGTTGGCCGGCTGAAGATATATGGGGTTGGTGGGGCCTACCGGGTTGTTCGGTGCTTGGGTCATCGTCGATGGACATGTCCGACCCGTACGAAGATCGTACAGTTCTTTCGTCTACTCCGGATTTCCATGGGTTGATCAGGTACGGCCGTCTCTCACACAGTGATATGAATTTGCTGCAAGCTTCGCTGCACGAGAAAATAAAACAAATACAATCACCAACGGGGACCTAATTTTGTTTTATATAAATAAATAGAAATTCTGATTATTTTTTCCTGAAAATACTAGTAATCGTAGTAGTAGAAAACGCCGGTGCAACCAACAAGCCCACAGTCTATTTATTGTTTATTGAGGTTTTCGTAATTTCAGTAGCATGACATTTTTATGACGCGGCACAAATATAGTGACGTGGACGAAACAATCCAGATTTCTTCACATTATTAATTTATTTTATTACCGGCAAAACAATGACCCAATAAGACCCAGTTTAGATTATCCCATGATACTCTTATTATTATTTAAAATAATTAATATAGTCATACCTTGTTTGTTGTGGTCCTTGTGGAGCAACCTACTCCTCCTATAATAATAATAATAATAATAATAATAAAATTGCAAAAAATAAATAAATAAATAAAAGCATCAAAAGCCTAGACAAACCCGTATGCGGCATGATTGGGGGATCACACCACCCAACTCGAGATTAATACTTATTTATTTGCTACCAAAATAGTGTTCTCCATTTTAAGTGCATGTGCTATAAATTCTAGTAGTATTTTTATAAATAACAAAATTAAAATTACAATACATGAAATGTATTATTAAATACTCTTATATATTCCAAAATATAAGAATATTTTTTAAAAAGAAATTTTGATTTGAGATATTTTCAAAATTAAAATTGGCTTGAATTCATTAAATTTAATTAATATAATGATGAATATTCTATAATAGTAAAAAAATACTACTAAATATAAGATTCATTGTTAATAAATTATATCAATTTTGAATTCACTCCAGGGTGAGTCTAAAAGACATCAAAGATCACTCAAGTTAGAAAGTTGAAAGTAGTAATTTTAATAGGAAAACTATGCTAAAAATAGAAAACGAATATCATTTTAGGTATTGCCAAAATGTTAAATTATAATTAATACGAAAGAAATAAGGTTTCCAAGATTTCAATACCAATATTAATATGAGAAGTATATAACTAATTCCTAGAAGATTGGGGACCCATAGAATAACATCTTCTCAAGTCTATCTAGTTATTTTGGTAGGAAAGCTAATAATAATAGTAATAAGTTTTTGTTCCCTACTAACATTGAAAAGAAAAAACATACCAACACGCTCCTATTCTGTTAATTGATCTAACATACTAATTACTCCTTATAATTCAAGTGCCCTTTCCTATCTCAATTGAGGTTTTACCGAGGGGTGGGTGGTATTGCTGGCAATCATGTCCTGTTTGGCATGTTCATGTTGTCACGTCACAAGTATTACATTAATACAAATCAACACATGCAAGACCTTCAACACTAACTCTTCTAGCACAGTTTAATACACAAATTGTGTTGTGCTATAAGAATAACATGATACTAGACCAACTAGCAAGTAGCAAGAGGGGACGAAGGATAAGAAAATAACTTATACCCCATAAGAGACTAAATGAAAATATGATCTTGCAGCAAAATTAAGAGACATGGTTCTCTGTTTTACTCCAGTGTTTTCATTTTCAAATACTCCCTCGGTTCCAAAAACTAACACCATTATTGACTTTTTAAAATCAATTTGAGACATTTATTTTAATCAGTTCATTTGAAAAAACATATCAATTAATTTTAAGAGTTATTGTTTCAGTAATTGTTGATGAAGTTTCAAAGTTTAAAAATATATCAAATTGACTATCAAAGTCAATAATGACCTTATAAATTGAAACAACGGAGTATTTTTATTTATTTTTTCCCCTAATACTTCTTTGGCATCAGATACTATCTTACCACTGGAATGGTACTACTGAACAAATAAAAGACATGGAAATATCTTCCATCTGAGTGATTTGATCCAGTTTTCTTGCTATGGCATTCAAGTGAGGTTACCCTCTAATTGACCCCTTTTACAGTAAGATACAGTAATAGAGAGACTTAAGTCACGCCCATAGGCCTACCCTATTTACAGTCATTAGGATAGTCTGAGCACAGCACCCAAAAATAGCTTCAGGTTGCCTTCATTCCTTTCCTCTGTTTTTTATCCAAGTCATTCCTCATTTTTCTCTCTCCCTTTTGATTGTTTCACTCTCTCTTTTTTTTATGTAAATATTTTTGTGGTTATGACTCTTATGAGTATCATTATGAAAGGTGCAACACACAGAAAACATACACAAATTGGCGGGAACACACACACAAACGTGTTGGGGTCGGATGAGGGTGGGGTATGACATGAAAGAAAGATGTGTAGTTTTAAAAGTCTTACTTGAGGCGATAGGCACCAAACTGATCTGCAAACATTTGAAGTTCTGAGACCACACCAGGATTAAAACCAGCAGCAGCAGCACGAGCACAAGCTGTGGTCAAGTCCTGCTTAACTGCAGCAAGCCTAACATCAATGGCTCTCAGAAGTTCCTTCCTGTATAACAACATCAAATATGAAACTTAAGTGGTTGTTAAAAAGCTCAGAGAGAGAGAAAGAGCATTGGGAGACCCATTTGCAGATATCCAGAGCACAATAGATGACCATATAGCATGTCAAAACACTAGTATTGATTAGTTAAAAATGAATTACAGTACTACTTATGACAAGCACTCAAACCAATTTTGAGAACGACAAATGATATCAGATCTTAACCGAGCAGTCGAGCACATTAGAGTGCCACGTAGCATTTTAACCATAGTCCTTTGAAAGTGATCCGTTAAGTAGTGAAACACCGCAATTAAAAAAGCAGTCAACAATGAAGAATTGTCATGGCTTCAAATTACAGCTATTTGTTATACTAGCTTACACCAATAATAAGAATATGAAGCATTAGATGCAAATATACGGACACAAACAGATAGAGAGAAGTATTACTTTGTTGCATCTGCTGCTGCTGTGGTGCCGGTACCACCCCCACCTGAAGATTATAGATGCAAAACAGTGTCAGAGGACTAGTAACAGCCAATTTCATCAAAATCTGGGTCTGAAAAGGTAATTCCAGCTTAGATTTCACTTTTGTGTCTAGGTGTGTAATGGCCTAAAAGAAGGAAGCCGGCTGCATATTTCATGACAAATGAAGATAGGGCCAATCCTTGAGCACTATTTGACCTTCAAGGGTAAAATATTTACCCAAAGTAAGGAAAGATCAATATGAAACTACTGTGCAAAATAGAATAGGCATATTGAACTCTCAAGAACTTATCTTCTTTACATAAAGTATTACGCAGATGTGCAGAGGAAGATACCAACAAGAGATATAATCACGCCCAGATATTTTAAAGAGATCCCATATATTCTAAAATTAAAATTAAATATTTCATTAATCATCATAAATCGATATGCAACTTTGGTGAATAATATTCAAGTAGTAGGTGTGATACTTGCAAGTTGCACAACCCACCCCACCCGCTCTCTCCCACCCATCAAAAGGAAAAGAAACTGCTATAAAAGTATAAGTAATTACTATTCTTAAAATTGAATAATTGTTTATAAAATTGAATGAAAGGTTCTGAATGTATAAAAAATTTGAATGAGCTGAATGGAGTAGAAAATCTGAATACGGAATGAAATGATGTGTTTAATAATTGTTTATCTAAAACATCTGAATACGTGTATTAACTATTAACTATTATCTTATTTTAACCTTACCGGACGTTATGGACAAATTTATTATATAGTTATAAATAAAAAATGTTATATAAAAAATTTAAATATAAACTTTTGAACAATCTTTTGATGAAATATACTATTAAAATATAATTTTAAGAATAAAATACTAAAAAATATTAATAACATCCTATAGTACATAAAATCAAAACAAAAAACTACAACATTCATTAAATTGGTTATCCAATTTTTTGTTAAACAAAAATCAAAAACAATTTGTACATGACAAAATTTGTTTACAATAGTAAACAAGATGGATATTGAATTTAAATTTTAATTGTCTATGAGAGAATGTAAGTAAAAATATCATTAAGCGCTACTTCTTACTCATTCAACCACAAATTTTTGGAATCGTTCAGGCACATTCAGAGTTTAAAAATTGTTAAACAAACAATCTTTGTGACTTATTCGTTCATATTCAGACCCATTCAGAAGTAACCAAACAGCACCTTAGGCCCAGTACTTAAATTAACAACTATTCAAAAAAAGATGTATTCCATCCATGGAACACCAGAAGTCACACCAATAAAACATGCAAATCAACAATGTTAAACCTAATATATATTATCTAGGATCAGATAAACAACCAATAATATCCCGCCTATCTTATTTATAGTTTGATCTTTATAAACCTTCTAATAATTTTTTTATTTAAAAAAAACGTGTTAATTATCTAGGGTCACTACTCATTACTCAGAGCAGACAAAACAATTCACATCCAACAGTGTGAAGATGCTATATAAAAGTTTTTATCCAATGTTTTAATTCTTGAAACTTACTCTTTATTTGTGAAAGTAAAAACACTCTTTTGAGTAACAATAAAGCATGATTAGTACTAGGTGGCTCAAAAAAGTAATCCAATCCTTTCATTGATAGAGATCAAATAGTAAAATGAAACCACGCAAATGAACCAAATGGTTGCTGGATAACACTTGGCAGTACAAAGTATCAAATTATCATACTTACATGCTTGGCATTATAAAGAGAAAATAAAAACTAATAATAGTTTAAAAATGTCATGTTGAGTATCTAGATTATTTAATAAGTACTTGCATCTTTTGATACTTGTTGATGCAAGAAGAAAAGAATGAATAGTATCAGCGTACACCATTCACATCAGTGTTTACAACTTGAAACCAATATGGATAGCATATGAAGTTCCTATTGAAAGTTGAAACCTCATTTTTAATATCTTCTTTAATATCTCATACTTGCAAAATAGCTATCTAATACTTTATTAAGGGCTCCTAAAAAACTGAGCATCTAGTTTTTCTTTTCCAATCTTGTGGTTCAGATTTGGGTGAATGATGGGGACAACTTAAAGAATTAAAATGAAGTATTATTTCCATGGCACAAGCTTATACACCTTTCTTGTAGAAAGTTAGAAAGTTAAAGGGAGTTTATTTTCTCTGATATGAATCAATTGTCTATTAAATCCATTAATAAATACAACAATGGAGTCTAGAGTCTCCTGTTGCCTAAGGTACCACGTTACTCTTTGACACAACCAATAATATTTTGCCGGGTTTTATAATGTTTAGCACTCTTCAAAACAAGCCATCGTGCCATTGTTTTAATTTAGTACAGTTATGTATTCTCGTATTTTGTGAAGATTTATCGTCAATATTAGCCATATTTATGGTTTTGCTGTTGTATATGATAATGGTCCCGAATTTAGTTGGGCATAAAAGATTTCATTTCACGGCGCCCTAATGTGCAGCTCATGCCTCTATTGCATATGAAATAATTAAATGTTTTCTTTACATTCAAGTCAACGTTCATAAATGCATTTTTAGTAAATACAGGATAATAAATATGTAGTTAAATATGCAGTGACTGTTTAACTCCATCTACATAAGACTTCCTTGTCTCCTATATTTTCCCTAGTTGGTTCCATGCCTAAAGAAGGGAAAGTTGTGGCACACAAGTAAGTCTTTTTGTCACATTTCATAAAGATATATCTGAAGCGAGTGACTGACTCGCTATGACAGTGCAAGTGCAAAGGTGGCAGTCTTCAAAATAACAAAATATTAAAGATCCAAAGCATCATCAGAGCTTCAATATATAAATATAAAATATTAAACAATTTAGTGTATTATTTTTATATTCCACTCAAAAAATTTAATTTCTTGGCATAATATCAAAAGCAGGAAAATGCACTTAGATGGGTAACGGTGACAGATAAGATTACTTATATCTGATGACGTGTGTGGTCGCTTGTAAAATGACTACCAGTATATAAACATACAGACAACGATCTTTTTATTTTTCCTTTTCTATTATAATCATAACTTTTAAAGTAAGTAATTTGTATAGAACCAGCATAGACTTTTTGTAAGTGAAAAATGTTTGATTACTAACTTGAGAAAGAAAGGATAGATACATTACAGCAAAAAAAATTTAAAAAAAACCTCGTCTAAAAGATACATTATACCGAATCACATTAAAATTGTCGAAGCTTTAGAGTACCTTAATAACTAATAAATTCTAACATACTTTCTGTGTATGGCCCCTTACACCAAATCTTGTTGAAATGAAGGAACTAGAAATGAATAGTTAAGAAAGGTAACTCAAAATAGAAACACCATTAGTGTTTTTCTATTCTAAACACTTACAAGCCAACTAGCAGTGATGCAGTAGTTATTCCAGTGGATATTGAAAAGTTTTGTCGGTGTTAAACTGTTATCTTTGGGTGATCCAGATGACAGAGTAATTCAATCGTAACAAAGAGAATACACTACATAATTAGATGGGAGCTCAAAACATACCCAATTTACTTGAAGGCTGATCTTCCACTCCCTGCAATTAATGCAACCTAATAAGCATAAAATTCCAATAATACAATTCCCATAATCGGAAATGAATGGTCATAAATGTGAGGAATTTCCACCTGTGAATAGATTACCCGTGCTGATTCTAGTTGAGACATCTCTGCATCAAAGGTATTAACCATTTCCAAAACTTCAGGTGTACTAACGAACCGCACAAACCTAGAAACAAGAAGACCAATTACATCAAAGCCCATATACAAAGCACAATCTCATCGATAAGCTGCATTACCTCTCAAGTGTTCCCTTGGTGAACCACATTTCACCATTTTTAGGTTGCTCAACTTCAAGTTTAATTGACTGATTAGACAAAGCAACTTGTTCCTCTGCAATCTTCAAATGTGTCACAAATGGCTTCACTAACCCTGATGCCAGCTTCTCAGAGTTTCCATCACGGGAAACAAACAATTCGCAACTACCAAAGGAAAAAAATTAAAATGCAACGCACGATAAATTAACCAAGAAAACAACAAAACATCCAAGCAACAAATGTCCTCACCGTGACCTCTTTGGGGACAGCTGGAATACCGCATAATCAAGAGCCGTGTCTGATTTCATATCTCTTCGACAAAAGAGTTACTAAGTTATTTCAAATAAACGAGAACAATCCTTGACAGGAAGATCCTAATAGGATTGTAGTTGGTCAAGACTTAGAACTCAATCTGCCAAAGTGTATTTTCTGCAAATAAAACTAATAAGAAAATACCGATTAGCTTCAGATGATACAGAAACTGAAGAGTAAGCATTCATAAAGCAAATCTAAAAATAGAAACTAACAATTTACTAAATTAAACTGCAGAATACAGTAGCAGAAAGATATTAAAGATGTCAATATTAACAAAACTAAGTCGCAGTCGAAATGCACCTAAATTGTACTGTTTCAGTAAATAGAACTACTTATCAGAGAACATAAAATCAAAATTGCGTCAGATCTGATTGTACATGTATCAGAATTGGAATGCAAAGTTTGAAGTCAGCTAATACCAAGCAAAAGATGACCTAACAAGAATTTTTGAGGCAACAATTGGGCAGAAATGTGAAATGATCGAATCAATCAAAACTTACCTTGGAAAAATCAATGTGAAGATCTTCAGCTACCGAAACAGATCGTAAAAAATCTAGTTCAAATGTGAACCAACATTTGAGTTTGAATTACGGCAACGCATTCTTATTTTAGTAAAAAGTGTGTTAAAGAGAATAGATAGCTTTTTTGATGTTTGAAGGAGGGGAGGGGAGGGGAGGGGTTTTGTTTTATTTTGTTGGAAAACCCTACAATGAACTGACTCTCTCTCACACTTACTCGCATAGCTGTCGTCAATGGGTTTCTTCGCTTTACTTCTTTCTAAACATCATCTTCTCTTCTCTCTCTAAAATCTTTTCTCTTATGAGTTTATATATTAGAGATATTGTAGAGAGAGAGAGTCAGAGACTCGGGCGAGGCGAGAGGGTTGAGAGATCTGCTGTGCTTCAGACAAAATATAATATTTTTATTGCTACCAATCTTAACTATAGTGAAAGACAAAAGACTCTTGTTGTTGAGTTGTTTATATTTTCTTTCGAATTTTACGAATAACTTCGCAATTGTTTGCCTTGCAAGTTACCAAAATGCCCATTTTTAAATTTTCTTTCTTTGTACTTTTCACTTTTCCCTTTTCCACCAAAAATAATTTCAGATTAGTAACAATACAATACAAATCAAAATATATATATATATAAATATATTTATTCATAGCAGTTTAGTAGTTTTCTTTTTCTCTTACTTTTTATGTAACAAGCTTAGCCAATAGCCAATAGGTAGTTAAAGTTAAAGGTGTTGAGGATCAAAGGTAATTATTTCTTGATATACTAAGGCCATGTTTGTCGCGCCTCATATTAAATTAATCTATAATTTGTTTATTACTCTATTTTTAGTAACTTATTGAATAAGCTGTAGTAGTATTATTTTGTTTGACGCTATTTTATGATAATAATTTATTATAGGATTAAGTTGTTATAAGTTAGAACTATATACTTAAATGTCCAATTAATTACAAGTTATAAAATAAGCACTTAGATACCAACTTTCTCAGTTTATAATTTATTTTTAATTAATACGGAAAAAAAGACTATACTGTTTTTTTTTTTTTTTAAATAATCTAGAAATATTTCAAATAAGATGCGACAAATAGAGCCAAAACTAATTATTTAAAAAATAGTACTTTCTTTGTTCTACAAAAAATCTATAATACTTTTAAAGATTAGAGATTTTGGTTTTAGAGTGCAAAATTCTCATTGAATTGTTAAAGAAAAAATACTTTTAGACATTATTGTTTTAAATTTAGCATTAATATATTAAAAATAGTACTTTTGGCAAAATCTCTATATTTAAAACTTAAAAGTTATTAATCTTATCACATTATACCTCACAATTCCGCAAAACTAAAACCAAATTATGCATAGAACAAAGTATAATGGTAGAATAAGTTTCAATTAAGAAATTGGAATTATTACTATTATATACTCTTTCCAATACATAAAATAAACTCATATTTTAATGTTTGTAAATATATTTAATTTTTAATTAATCCGTCTAAAAATTACTCCCAGTGGACTTAATATTTCATAATATTCAATGGACAAAGTTTATATAAAAGAACATGGCTTAGTTATTAATATTAATATAAAAATAAATATTAAGATTAATAAAATAAATTATTATAATCTTTCATCATTTAAATTCCACTCTACCAATTTGTTACCACTTTGATAAATAGATAAGGCATTCATTTCTTATCATCGAAACTTAATATAATAATAATAATTATTAATATAATAATAAGAAGAAGAAGAATTGCTGAATAATAATATTAAACTTAACATAATAATAATATATTTATATTGGGGGAAATGTAATGTCTTAATATAAAGATTAATCCTTGCGAGAAATGAACAGCAAGGTTTGTGGTGCTCGAGTGGTCATATGACGAAGGTCTGATGTGGGAGGTTTGCGAGTTTGAATCTGGTTAGGAGCAAATTTTTGGAAATAATTCTTTTAAAGGTTAAGGGATTTTTTTTAATTTTTTATTCCAAATGAATACATACCAGAAGATTCGGGCCATTTTATATTTTTTAAGTTAACCAAATGTGCTGAAACATGACAATGCATACACAAAATGCTTTTAAAAAATATAAAAAAAGGCTAAGCCGCTACAACATGTAGCGGTTAGTGTATTATATTATTAAATATTCTTTTGTTTGATCAACTGACAACATGTTTAACCATGTAGGGCCCTTATATTAAAATAAAAGCCGCTCTACAACATGTTTTTCGAGCACAACATGTTGTAGCGGCTGTGTAAAAATTAAATTGCAATATAAGCTATCCAATTAATTGATCAACGGTTGAAAAGTGGTTTGTTAGAATAGTGTCTATGGCAACCAGTTGTCATGGATGGATTCATATATATATATATATATATATACCGGATTTTGTTAAAATACGAGATTTTTTTTATTTATTTTTTGCTTTTTTTTTAAATAACTAAAAAAAGTTTAATATTTTATGAAACTGAATTTTTTTCATAATATAGTGTTTCTGGTGTGATTTGGATACTGTATTTTTCTATAATACAATGTTTTGTCTGTACACCCAAAACATTGTATTATGAAAAACAGGCATGTTTTGTTATATGTATCCAAATCACATCCAAAATACTGTATTATGGAAAATTTTCAGTTCTATAAAATATTTTTAAAAAAAATTAGTTGTTTAAAAAAAAACACTTTATTATGTATTTTCCGGGAGTCCAGACTGAAACCAGACTCTCTCTCTATATATATATATATATATGAGAATGATTCATAGTATATACTTGTTATGGATAAAAAATAGACAAATATTATCTATAACAATGATCAAGGGCCCAAATTAAAAAAAAAAACATCACAGCGTCCGCGGACAACATTAAAAAGTTTTTTAGACAATTGTGTCCCTTAACGCAAGTCAAATGTAACAGTTTTTTAAACTGTTCGCTAGAAGTTCTGGTGAACGTCTTAATCCATAAAAGAAGTTAATATAACAATCCATCAATACGTTAGGGAGGCTCAAGGCTCATGTTTTAATGAGTGCATTACATTAGGAAGACTCAAGCCTCAATGCAGTAAACAATCTAGTAGTACATTAGGAAGTTGTCTCAAGGCTCATGTTTTATTAATGTTTTAGTGGCTGCAGTACATTAGGAAGGCTCAATGCAGTTAACAATCCATCAATACAACAGGAAGGCTCAAGGCTCAATGACTGCAGTATATTAGGCAGACTCATAATTGGGGACATAATTGTTCAGATTTTATATTAACCCAGTCTGCTAGATTGACTTGCGGACTGCGAGATCAGTTTTTTAATCTTAGCCCTTGTTTTTTGTAATGGGAGGTAGATATTGTATTTGCTCATTTTTTATCTATAACAAATGCATAACTTTATGGATCATTACATATATATATAAAGACGGATCTAAAGTACTTTTCTTAAATAACATTACTTTATTAAAATTTCGTCCTTTTGGATCATCTTTTAAAAAATAAGTGAGGTCGTGGGTCACATTTTTATAAATAAAAGAAAATCAAGTGGGATCACTCTATTTTAATATTATTTTGTTCTTTAAAAGATGATCTAAAACGACGTAATTTTAATAAAAGATTGTTATTTAAAAGATAGTGTTATTTAATAAGAGTGTTTTAGACTCGTTATATATATATATATATATAGAGAGAGAGAGAGAGTAAGGATTAAGTTATTCTTACAACAAATTTTTGTCGTCTATCCGCGGATTGAACGGTAGAGAATATCTCAAAATCGCAATTTAATATATAGGTGCTTACAATTTAATACTACAGATTGGATGATATCCAAAATACCCCTCATTAATCCGCTGTTTAATACTGCGAACGCTAGATATGACTCCCCTTTAAGACGACACCGTTTTTGGTCAGCCTGTCTGCAGAACAAAAATGCAGACACCAAGTCTATTAATGATATAATCCAAACGGCATCGTTTTGCGATTAACCGTTAGTTAGCATACTAAATTGCAAACTCTATGTGACGCCCCCAAAATAGGTCCATTCCATCCAACCCATTCTGAGTCGCCAAATACATGGTACAGAAATAACTACAACTTTATTAATACATTTGTAAATGCAAAATACGACAACATATATCTTGTGAGTTTAAATACAATTATTGTCTTCAGGACAATATCCACACATAAATAAATTTTCATCACAATTATTGATACATTATTTTACAAAAATGGTGAGGACTACTAAACAACTCTCTCTAGAACCTTCATTCCATACCCTCACTAGTCTTTGCTACATTCTCGCTTCCTAAGAAGAAAAATGGAACAAAAGGAAAAGGGTGAATTTCAACTAATTTCAATAAAGAATAATATTATGACTAAGATAATATACAACAAATTATCGTTAGTCTTTGTGAGGAAAAATCTAATAGAATACAATAGACAACCAGCTTTTAAATCAATATTCGCAATGGAAATAATAATTCATTAGAAGAGTTAAGTAGAGAATGCAAACTACTATCTTCTATATATGAATTTAAAAGTCCATCGTCGATATTTTATCCTCGTAACATCAATCAATATATATCCGAATCAAATATTCATCTTTGCACTACTGTGCCAAAGATATTCATCACCGGTCATGTTCATCTAAACACTGTTCATTTTTGCACTACTGGGCCAAAGATATTAATCAGTCGATTATTATGTTCATCTCAACACTGCTCATCTTTGCACTACTGCCAAAGATATTCATCAAGAAATCATTCATCTTTGCACTACAAGCCAAAGATATTCAAGAATATCATCATTTAGAGTGAGGATGATGAAAAATATTTTAAAGGAAACGAATCCAATTGAAACAAAAGAACAATTATTAAGGATTCGTATTTTAAACAATCCAAGTTCAAAAATACTTCATAAGTAATCGAGTGGAGTAAAATTCAAGAATGATCAAAACATGGATACAATCAAAGCTAGTATCCATAGTAGTAGGTATTTTAGACGAAAAGAAGAAATTTCATTTTAAATTGAATGAATAAAGGTCGATTCGTGAATAGTGTCAGATATCGTGAATAGTGTCGATATCGTGAATAGAACTCGACACCAAAAGATAGAAATTTCACAAAAACATCATCACGCTTGAATAAGTCTTTCGTGAATAAGTAACTCGTAAATAGTAACTCGTGAATAAGAACTCATGAATAGTAACTCATCATGAAAAAGTTCCAAATTTGATAAAATTTCCAACCAATATTTCTAAGATAATGATATTGAAGAAATAATATCATTTTTGAATAAAATAACATCCCTTACCTCGAAAAGACAAGATTTTTAGTTGAAACAGGATATAGGCTATGACTTGAACTTGCATCAGATAGCAATACTCAAAGTATACTCAAAATACTCACAAGAATACGCTCGATAATATAGAGAGAAACTTCAGCTTTTTTTTGGTGTGATTTTCAATTCTAACCCAAGACCCTATTTATAGAAAATTACTTGTAACACCAAAGCAGAAAATTTAATAAATTAATAATATATATATATATATTTTCCAACGCACACTTAATTTGCCCAACATCGCCACCAACCAGCCCACTACACAAGACTAACAACAAAAAAAAACGTTTAATTTTAAATATTTTAAACTTCCGTAAATCAATTATTTGAGCTTTGGAACTTCAATAATTCATAATAAATAGCCCTTGTGCGAGAAAAATTGAATCTCGAGAGTTTTTATAGGAAATTCAATTCTCTACAACTTTGCAGAAGAAAATTTTTCAAATTCCAAACAAAATTGGACGAAATCCACAAACAGACGATTTTACTGTTTATAATCAAATTTCTATTAATAATTGTGTCCACCAACACACAAAATATGTGTTAAACATTTAATGCCACAAAATAATCTTCATCCTCATATACTCATATATCCCACATTCATTATAAAAATATCACCGTTAATATATTATTAAAATAATATATTTAAATGAATTATTTTATCAGAAAAAGATAAAATTTCAATTTTCAACAATTGTCACTTTAAAAAATTTCTCCATCTATATCTACATAAAATCAATATTTTTCTCATCATATAAATCAATAATTAATTATTCACAAATAATATTACAGAATCACAATATCTGGGCAACTGTGTAGTTCAGGAAAGAAAGAGGGCTTTTCAATAAGGATCTCTCCTTCTTGGCACAAGCAAGTAATTAGGTGACCAAACCTCTCCTTAGGATGTAATTTTTAGACATTGCCAATAATGTTATCCAATAATATTATTCAAATAATATGAATTATTGTCTCAGATAATGGAAAATACTATGTAATGACAATTTATTGAAACAATAGTAATATAAAATATCAACGCAAAGAATTATTGAATCAATAAAATAAAATATTGAATAGTAATTATCTGTAACAATTATTGAGTAGTGCCTTCTCACTTACGTAAGAATCAATAATTGGTGCAATACCGCAATGTCTTCTTGTTGAACAACGCGTATTAGTGTGTTTTAACCAACGGGTATTCCAACAAGATAATTGTGAATAACTACGCTGATTATTTATAAACAACTTATATTTGTCGTTTTCTTCATCCAATCGCTTCAAGTTATGGGGCCCACAAAAGATCGCTTGTGCCGTGCATTTAATATTCCCCGATAGTATTTAATATTCCACGCACCAAACGAATATTCTCTCCGCTAATAATGGATATTTTATAACCACTTGCTTATTCGAAATATTTGCGTATTTTACCCATAACTATCCACATTAATCAAATCAACCTTACTATTTCAAAATAATAAATAGAGGAAAATAAATTTCATTTATTAATAATTTGGGGTCTTACACTCTATGTATTAACTGGGCGACTTTATTCCTTCCTCACACACACACACACACACACACACACATATTGTGACGCCCCAAAATTAGGTATACATCACCCATCCGGGTCGATACACTTACATGGTATGTAATTTAAATACAACTTATTAACATAAGCTGTCGTGGTATAATACTTACATAAACCGTGAGTTTAAATACAAATATCGCTCTACTAGATATTATACAAACTCAAACAAAAAGTCCTCATTCTGATTATTATCACACTATTTTACTAGAATAGTGAGGACTACTAATGTTATCTTGAGGACCATCACTTGTTTCCCCGACTGTCCCAGCCTATATTATCATTTCTCAAGAGAACAAAGTGAAAGAAAGGGTGAGCTCAACTAGCCCAAGAAGAAATATTATGACTAAGATAATGCGAATAAATTATCAATAGTCTTCAATAATGTTAAACCGATAAAATACAATAGACAAACCAGTTTAACTGCAAATGAATATGCAATCCATTTAAAAGAGTCAAGTAGAAAATAAAGTCTACTATCTTTTAGGTTTTAAAAGGTTTTCATCATCGCTTTATTTATAATGAGACTCAAACTTTAATAAATATTTCACATCATCGAATCACCCCCGCACTACTAGCCAAGGATATTCTTTTAAGATCACGACCACAATTATTCATGCACTACGGGCCAAGAATATTTGTGTATTCATTAATGGTCATGATCATGCCAACAATCGTCCATCAATGCACTACTACTACATCGAGGATTTTTATCACATCATTTGTAACATTACTACGGCCATGATTACAATCAATAGTCTCTCGGTCATAATCATACCAAGTCCATCTACGCACTACAAAGCCAGATGACTTTCAAAAAAATATAAACATGAGGATGATGACAATGATATAAGAATTCAATAAAACAAGTTCAAGAATTATTAACGCCCAAATTATCAACACGATAATCTTTGCTTTTGTAGAGAGTAAAATTCAAGAATGATCAAGAATATTTTCATGAAAAGATATATGGATGAAACGCAAATATCAAGGATATTCTACTAATTTCATGGAGTATAGAAGTCAAAGTTTTAACCAACTGGGTATAATAAAGAATGGAATAACAAAAGAAATCACCATGCATGCGATAGATCGCATGCATAAAAGTTATTCCAATGTAATAATAAATAACGGAACTGTGTCGTGAAATTCACACCGGCGAGGATGTTCCAATGTAATAATAAAGATGGAACCTGGATCCTGTAAAAACACACTGTGAGATAGATATTCCAATGTAATAATAAAGACGAAACCAGTCCTGTAAAACACACGCACAGGATGTTTCCAAGAATAATAAAAAGCGGAACCAGTCCGTGTAAAAACACATGAGCAGGATGTTCCAATGTAATAATAATAAAGACGGAACCAGTCCTGTAAAACACACGCATGTGATGTTCCAAATGTAATAATAGAAGAATGTCACCAAGTATAGGTAAACCACTTATAAAGTTATTCCAATGTAATAATAAGCAATGGAATAACAAGCTTCTCTTCATGAATAAGAAAGAATAACACCCCTTACATTTGGTAGGAGATTGAATATCGCAGAAGAAGTAAGAACAAAAATACTCTTCTTCTTCTCTCTTATTTCTCTATACTTTCTCTCTAGTAGCTTGAATGAATTCGTGAAAATAATGAAGCCCTAGGTCTCTATTTATAGAAGATTTCTAGCTTAAGACCGCCGCCAAGTGTGAAAGGCAAGTGGCTTCGACGATTGGTTTGACGCTTTGTAATGTGAAAAACGACAAGTGGTTCGACGCTCGTAATGTGAAACGACAAGTGGTTCGACGTCCGGTAAAGGTAATTACTATTAACGAAGGTAAATACTATCGACGAAGGTAAATACTATTCACAAGGGTAATTACTATCGACGAAGGTAATTACTATCGATTTAAGGTAAATACTATTCACAAGGGTAATTACTTATCGACGAAGGTAATTACTATCGACGAAGGTAAATACTATTCACAAGGGTAATTACTATCGATTGAAGGTAATTACTATCGACGAACGTAAATACTATTCACAAGGGTAATTACTATCGACGAAGGTAATTAATTACTATCGACGAAGGTAAATACTATCGACGAAGAGACTCTTAGATGATGACATACGAGCCCCCATAAAATAATCAAACTTACCACAAATCATTTTTTTTCATCAACACATATTTAATCTTTCAACAATTATTAATCATTTATAACTTGTCGTCTCAATTATTGATTTAATACTATAACATATTATACGATGATAATCTTGTGACAATAATGAATCAATAATATAAGAGATATGATCGCAAAGAATTATCGAGTAATAATCGAGCATAAACCGGTGACTTCTCACGTAAAGATCAATAATCAATACCGCCGGTGCTACTACGCAACCACGCCAGACATCGCATTTTTTACCACGGGTAGTTCAACAGCTTTTAACGGTAACACCTCCGCCGTTATTTTTATAAAATATTTTTGTCGCTTTCTCAATCCGACAATAATTTCATTGTGGGGTCCACCAATGATTGAGCCATCAGTATTTAATATTTCCTAACAAAAAGAATATTCTCTAACCAAACTAATATTTTATAACAACTTGCATACTTTTGCAAAATTTATAAATATTACCCACAACTATAACATTATATCAAATTTATTCCATAATATCAAAAATAATATTTATAGAAAAATTCATCTTTATTTATAAAAGTGGGGTCTTACAACCTCCCTTCTTATGAAATTTCTCCTCGAAATTAGGGTACGACTGGTATGTCAAGAGGTAAGGATACCTTGATTTCATTTTCGATTCTAACTCCCAAGTCATTTCCTCAACATCGTGGTTCCTCCACAAAACTTCGACTTGAGGTATAACCTGGAGCGTAGAATATGTTCCTTCTTATCCAAAATTTGAACAGAACCTCTTCATACGCCAAATCTTCCGCTATTTCGTCCTGGGTTCTAACTCAATAATATGGTTCGGGTCTTTCACATATTTACGTAACATAGATATGTGAAAACGTTATGAACATTTAGACATATTCAGCAGAAAGCGAGTCTATAGACCACAGTTCCTACTCGATCGAGGATTAAAATGGACCGATGAATCGAGGGTTAAGTTTTCCTCTCTTTCCAAATCTTGTAACTCCTTTCCATGGAGCAACTCTTAACAAACACATGATCTCCTATATCGAATTCCACGCCCTTTCGATGAAGATCAAAGATAACTCTTTTGTCGATTTTGTGAGGTTTTTATATGTTGTTTGATCGTTTCAATCTTTTCCGTAGTCATACGCACTCAACTCCGGGCCCCAACAACGTTGCTTCACCCACCTCATCCCAAAGATATCGGAGAACGACACTTTCTTCCATACAACGCTCGAATGGAGCCATGCCAATACTTTGCTTGATAATCGTTGTTGAGGAAAACTCCACCAATGGTAAGAACTTGTCCCAACTCCCTTGAAATCAAGGACACGTAGTCTTAATAGATCTTCAAGAGTTTTAATAGTCCTCTCCGATCGTCCGTCCGTCTCGAAGATGATACGCCGAGCTAAATCGTAAGTCTGCGCTCATAGCTTTTTGCAAACTAACCCAAAATCGTGAAGTGAATCTTGGGTCTCGATCATAAACTATGGATACCGTAAGATACCATGCAATCTTACATTCTCGTTTATGTACATACGAGAGCAAGACGTTCAAGTGTATAAGTTTCTCAGATTTGAAGAAATGAGCAGACTTGGTCAACCTATCAACAATGACCCAAATCGCATCAATGCCTCGAGAAACCTTAGGAAGACCCAGAACTAAATCCATGGTAATGTGCTCCCACTTCCATTCTCGGAATTTCAAGTGGTTGCAATGGACCTTTTGGTACTTGATTCTCCGCTTTAACTCGTTGACAAGTTAGACACCTCGAGATAAACAAACGCTATCTCTCTCTTCATATTGCTTCCACCAAAATGTATGATTTAATATCATGATACATTTTGGTACTCCTGTGATGGATTGCAAATGGTGTGTTGTGGGCCTCCATCATGATATTATACTTTAAATCGTGGTCGTTAGAACACAAAGTCCGGAGTCGACTCAAGTATTCCTTCTTCATCGATTCTTGCTCCCGCAATATAAGACCTTCTTGCACTTTCTTCCTCATACGATCACCTCCGTGTCCGTAATTTCGAAAGCAAATTTTAACTTTATCAATTAAAGTTCTGTTCTACTCAGATACTCGCTATCATCACACGCGCCCCTCGAGTCTTTAATTCTATCTCCATCCTTTGCAAGTCACACAAATGGGCTCATACGTTGACAATATCGCACTCAGATTTCTGATATGATTTTCTACTCAATGCGTCACTACCACGCTCGCCTCAAATTTTTTTAAATAAAAAGGAATTTTTTATTTATTATTTTGAAATAGTAAGGGTTGATTTGATTATTATTTTGATAGTAAGGGTTGGATTAATGTGGATAGTTAAGGGTTAAATACGCAAATATTTCAAAATAAGCAAGTGGTTATAAAATATTCATTTTTTTGGGAATATTCGTTTCGTCGTGGAATATTCAGATCGTTTGGGAATATTCGATTTACCTGCACAGCCCATGTGTGGGCCCCATAACGGGAAAGTTTATTGGATGAAGAAAACGACAAATATAAGTCAAGTTAAAAATAACTACAGTAGTTGTTACCGCTAAGATCATTGAATACCCTATGGTTAAAATACAAGAATACGCTGTGGTCAGACAAAGAAGATACCAGATTGCGCATAAAGATTGTTGAATTATCGATCCTTACGTAAGAAGGCACTACTCAATAATTTTCACAAGAGTTATCGCTCAATATTTTATTTTATCGATTCAATAATTGTCATATTGATGATATTTTATATTATCGTTGTTCAATAATTGTCACCGCACATTATCTCCATTATCGATCAATAATTCATATTATTTAAATAATATTATTAGATAGCATTATTGGCAATGTCTAGAAAGTTCTCACAAGGAGAGGTTTGGTCACCTAATCAAGGCCAAGAAGGAGAAATCCTTATCTGAAAGCCCCTCTTCCCGGAACTACCGTCATTATAATTGGATTTCGTAATATTATTTGTGAATAATTAATTATTGATTCATATGATAAAGAAATATTTATTTTATGTGGATATAAATGATGGATTTATTTATGTGGTTATAAATGAAGAAATTATTGTTGAGGTGTTTTATCAAGATTTTACCGATCGAGGTATTAAAAATTAAATCGTGGGTTTTCAGATATATCATGGGATTATAATTTTTAATCCGACCGCTGATTGTGGTAATTTTTGGGTATGTTATACATACATAAGTTGAGTATATGTCCACAAATTTTGAACCGTTAAAATGCATTTAATGATTTGTTATGAATTTTAAGAGGTGTCTGATTCTAAATTAGGGTTATAATTGATTTTGGTGGAAAATTTAGAATTGAGGGCCCCACTTGTGGTTGGTGAAGAAATGTGCTGAATTTTATTTCAAATGTGGTGGGTGGCAATAGTAGTAGTGTAAAGCCATCATCGTAAGCAAAGTCAAGTCCGCTTTCTACGGCTAACATTTTCCTATAAATAGAGAGGGCTAAGTTAGAATTGAAAATCACACCGTAAACAAAGTTTTTCTCTTCTCTCTATATTATCGAGCGATTTTGTGAGTATTTAGATACTTTGAGAGTTGTTATTCAAGATAAGTTTCATTCAAAGATCACTTCCGACCTTTCCTTCCAAGTAATCGATTCTTCGAGGTAAGTGGATATTATTTTTTTCAGAATGATATTATTTCTTCAATATCATTACGTCGAAATGTCGATCCGAAGTTTTTATCAAATTTGGAACTTTTTCATGCTCTGGGTTACTATTCATGAGTTACTATTCACGAAAGTTATTCACTATTCACGAAGTTATTATATTCACGAAGTTACTATTCATTTAGTACTATTCATGAAGCGTGAAGATGTTTTTTTTGTGGAATTTCTATCTTTGGTGTTGATTTACTATTCACGATACTAAGACTATTCACGATACTCAAGACTATTCACGATACTCAAGACTATTCACGATACCAAGACTATTCACCAAAAAATAAAATTTCTTCTTTTTGTCCAAAACATCTATTTTGGATACTAGCTTTGATCAGATCCATGTTTTGATCATTCTCGAATTTTACACCACTACGTGATTATTTTTGGGGTATCATTGACATGGATAAAACAAAGTACTTAATCCTTAATCCTTAATCCTTTGCCATTTTGTTTCACCGGATCGCTCTTTAAAAATATTTTCATCATCCTCGCCTTAAATGATGATATTATTGAATATCTTCGGGCCCAGCCCCAGAAAAAGATGAATGATTTTCAAGAATATCTTCGGCCCCAGAAAGCAAAAGATGAATGTGTGTGAGAGATGAATACGACCGATCGATTAATATCTTTCGGCCAGAGAGATGCAATGAATGAACAGTGTTTAAATGAATACGAATTAATCGATGAATATCTTCGCTCAGAGCCAAAGAAAAAGATGAATATTTGATTCCGTATGTATATCGATTGTTGTTACAGGATAAAAGATAGACGATGAACTTTTAAATTCATACATGTAAGATAGTAGTTTGCATTCTCTACTTAACTCTTCTAATGAATTATTATTTCACATGTAATATTGATTGAAAATTTGTTGTCTATCAGATTCTATTAAATTTTTCCTCGTTGAAGACTAACGATAATTTGTCAGATATTATCTTAGTCATAATATTCTTTTATCGAGCTAGTTGAGCTCACCCTTTTCCTTTTTGTTCCATTCTTCTCGTGGAGGCTAGAATATAATGATAGTATTTAGCCTGGGTAAAATGGAATGAAGGTTTTAGAAAGGATTGTTTAGTAGTCCTCACCATTTTTGTAAAATAATGTATCAATAAATGTGATGAGGATTTATTTGAGTATAAATATTGTCTGTAAGATAATATTTGTATTTAAACTCACGCTTTATCGTTGTAATAATAAAGTCAGTAGTTGCTTCGCATCACGTATCGACAACTCGTAATGGGTGATGTATACCTATTTTGGGGGGCGCCACAATTGGTATCGTAGTTTAGGATATGATCTCCAATGAGATCGGGAATAGAACCAGAGGGGAGAGACGAGTAAATCCTTCGCTAAAGGTGTCCTACCTAAGCTTATTTGTTAGTTGGTCAAGATATAGGATATTATGTGATATATTGATTTTTTTAATTAACCCTTGTTTTATGACAAGATTTGAGAATGTCGATCGAGAATATTAACAAAGGAGTAAATGAGACCGTGGAGATGCCTCAGATTTACCAACGAGGAGAACGTAACAGTCGGGCAATGTTCCTCCCGTGAACAACACCACCGAAAGCAGATGATGAACGAGGGATGTTTAGAAGTTTTTTAGCTCATGCAAAATCGCACGAGGAGACTCGTGTTCAAAATACATGTGAGGAAATGATATAATTCACCAAGTTGTCACAAACAAGCAGCTCAAAGAGTTGGGACCACCTGAATTTAAGGGAAAGCCAGATCCGATCACAAGGAAACACGGGTCAAACAAATTACCAAGATATTCGATGTCTCTGGGATGCACGGAGGAACAGAAGGTTCCATTCGCCACCTTTATGTTCCGTGGCGAGGCAGATCATCGGTGGGAGTCTGTGGAAGTTGCACTCCATCCAAACCGCACTCAAAGATGTCTGGGAGACGCTTTCAGAGACTATTTAATGACAAATACTTTCCCGAAAGTGTCGGCTATACGGAAGGAAGTGGAGTTCATCGATTAGAGCAAAACAATACGATTTGTCTCAAAGACGAGGCAAAGTTTGCAGAGTTATCCGTGTTCAGACCTCATTTGGTGGAGAATGAGGAACGATGACGCGGATGTTTCTTAGAGGTTTGAAAACCCAAGATACGCCAAGATCTCATTTCTCATAAACTTTCTTTATTCGAGATGTTGTAAAATGTGGCTCAATTATTAGAGCGAGATAACGAGTACGGCCAACCGAGGGACCATAACCGTGGATCAGCATCGTAGATAGCGCCAATGTAATAATGATAACTCATGAGAAAGAAGAAACATTTGGAGTAAATGGTAACCACTCCGTGGTAATCATGGTCATGAAAAATGTAAGAAGCGAAGTCAGAGGAGATTTTAAAAGAGGAGATTTAACAACGACTATGTGAAGACGACAAAGGTTGGCAAAGAATCGGTTCTAAGGAGGAGAACCACCACCCATTATATGCTACAAATGCGAAAAGAGGGACATATATCCCAAACCGCCCACAACAGCTCAAGGTATGCTATAGTTGTGGAAAGGAAGGACATATCGCCGAGATCAGACGCAGAAATAAACCTAGTTCAATGGGGACGGTGACTCAAAAGATCGTCCCGTAAAAGTCAAAGTCAACGATTCCGGAAGAGCGCTTTGTCAGGATCGGTCATAATGCGAGGAACCCAAACGAGGTGATCACGGTAAGCTATTTATAAATTCTCGCTAAGTTTATACCTTACTGATACCGGTACCCATTCATTTATCTCTCTCCCGCATGTGCTCAACGCTTAAACTTGACCGAGAAATTAGACTTTGACCTATCTCGTGGAAACTCCGCTAGAGAAACTTTCATCACATCCATCGCTTATAAATCTTGTTTGATTCAAGTTGGCACCATCACCTTACCCGCTGACCTTTATCTCTTTAAAGATACTTGCTTTTGATGTGATTTTAGGATTGATCGTTAACTACTCATCATGCCAAAATTGATTGTTTTCGTAAGTGTGTTAGTTTTCATATTCCTAACCAACCCGTTGTATTTAATTCAAGCAACTAAACCATTAAAATCAATCACTATCATATCTAATCATAAAGCTATTCGCTTATTGAAAAACGGATGTCAAGCTTTCTTAGCCCATGTTATGGATTTGAATAAAGACACGCCAAATTTGAATAATATTCCCGTTGTTATCGATTTTTTCCCGACGATTTTCAAGAACTTCCTGGCCCACCCCGTAACGTGAAGTTCAATTCTTTATTGATCTTGAACCCGCACAAAGCCCATTTCTAAAACCCCATATCGAATGGCTCCTATTGAACTTCAGAGTTAAAGGTCCAACTACGTGAATTGTTGGACATCGGTTTCATTCTGGCCCCAAGACATCTCCTCGGGGTGCCCCTGCTTTATTTGTAAAAAGAAAGACGGAGTATGCGATTTTGTATCGACTATCTGGAATCGAACCATGTCACCATCAAGAATAGGTATCCTCACCTCAGATTGATGACTTGTTCGACCAAACCAGTAAGGGGCACAATTCTTTTCAAAATCGATCTTCGCTCGATATCATCACCAAAATTAGAATCGAGGATATTCCAAAGACCGCCTTCGTAACCCCAGATGGGCATTATGAATTTTTAGTCATGTCTTTCTGACTAACTAATGCTCCCGCGGCTTTCATGGATATGATGAACCGAGTATTCAAGGAATATTTCGATCATTGTTGTTGTTTTTATTGATGACATCCTTATATATTCCAAAAGTCGTGAAGATCATGAGCACCATTTGAAGTCGGTACTCCAAAGGCTTCGTGAAAACCAACTATATGCCAAATTGAAGAAATGCGAAGTTCGCTCGAGGAAGTAGCATTTTCGGGCATGTGGTGTCAAAACATGGAGTATCCGCTGATCCGGCCAAGATCAAGCAATACAAAGTGGGAGCAACCAAGCTGCGGATCAAGACGAGCTTTTTGGGCTTACCGGTTATTATCTGAGATTCGTGGAAGGGTTTTTTCTAATCGCTACTCCATTAACTCGCCTAACTCAAAGGATACAAAATTGCTTGGAGCGTAAGAATGCGAGAAAAGTTTCCAAGAGCTTAAGAGGAGACTTATTTCTAGAGACTGTTTCTAACAATACCATCCGTCTTGGATGGATTTGTTATCTACAAACGATGCTTCGTGCAAAGGGTTAGGATGTGTTCTCATGCAACGGGAAAGTCATAGCCTATGCCTCGCGACAACTTAAAGAGTATGAGAGGAATTATCCTACCATGATCTAGAGTCAGCAAAGCAAATGCTGCAAGCCGCTTAAAGATATGGAGGCACTATCTATATGGGGAGAAAGTGGAGATATATTCGCATCATAAAAGCCTTAAATATTTCTTCACAAAAAAAGAACTCAACACGCGGCAAATGACGCTGGCTCGAGCTATTGAAAGACTACGACCACACTATTCAATACCATCCCGTAAAGTTTAACGTGGTAGCCGACGATCGAGTAGAAGATCATACGCGGAACGAAAAGCGATGATGTCAAGTATACGACAGAGCCAACTTTAATAGAAAAAGTTAAGGTCGCTTTCAAGCCACCCAATCTTGAGCCGATGCGCGTATGGGAAGAAGAAAGTACAAGAAGGAGCTATTCCTAAGTTTAGAATTGATGAAGAAGGAATACTTTGAGTCCACTCTAGACTTTGTGTTCCTAACGACTCGATTTGAAGTACAAGATTACGATGGAGGCACACAATACACCATTTGCAATCCATCCTCGAAGTACTAAATGTATCGTGATCTTCACATACATTTTGGTGGAATAATATGAAGAGAGAGATTGCAAAGTTTATCTCGATGTGTTTAACTTGCTAACGGTAAAGGTGAGCATCTAGTACCTAAGGGTCCGCAGAACCACTTGAGATTCCTGAATGGAAGTGGGAACACATTACCATGGATTTCGTTACGGGTCTTCCTACGGCTTTCAAGGCATCAATGCTATTTGGGTTATTGTTGATAGATTAACCAAGTCCGCTTCATTTCTTGCCGATACGGAGACTTATTCCCTGAACGCCTTGCTAGTATGACGTAAATGAGATCGTGAGGTTGTATGGCATGCCTCAGATCCATAGTTTTGGATCGTGACCCAAGATTCACTTCAAGATTTTGGGTTAGCTTGCAAAAAGCTATGGGCACGGATTTGCGATTTAGTTCTAAGATACCATCCCCAAACGGACGGACAATCGAGAGGACTATTCAAACTTCAAGATTTATTAAGACTCGTGGTCCTAGACTTCAAGGGCGCTTGGGATAAGTATTTACCATTGGTGGAATTCTCCTACAACAACAAAGCTTATCGTGCAAGTATAGTGTGGCTCCATTCAAGCATTATATGGATTTAAAATGTCGCTTCCAATATGTTGGGATGAGGTGGGTGAAGCAACATTGTTGGGACCCGAAAGTTAAGACGTATGATCACCGAAAAGATCCAAATGATTCGACAACGATATAAACCAAGACAAGATCGACAAAAGAGTTATGCGGATCTTCATCGAAAGGACGGAATTTAATGTAGGGGATCATGATTGTCATGAAGTTGCTTCCATGGAAGGGAGTTACAAGATTTGGGAAGAGAGGAAAGCTCAATCCACGCATTTATCGTCCATTTCAAATTTTCGACCGAGTAGGAAATGTAGCCTATGACTCAAGCATACTCTCCGAGTATGTCTCGTGTTCATAATGTGTTTCATATATCCGCATTTCAGAATATGTGAAAGACCCAACCACGTTATCGAAGTTAGAACCGGACGAGATAGCCAAGACTTAACGATGAGGAGGTACCTATCAAGATCTTGGATAGAAGGAGCATGTCCCACGCCAAGAAAGGTCATACCACAAGTTAAAGTTTTGTGGAGGAATCATGCTATAGAGGAAATGACCGGGAATTGGAAACTAAATGAAAGCGAGGTATCCTCACCTTTTCAAACACTGTGTATCGTGACGCCAATTTCGAGGACTAAATTTCATAAGAGAGGGAGGTCAGAAGACCTCAAATTTTTTTAAATAAAAAGGAATTTCCTTTATTTATTATTTTGAAATAGTAAGGGTTGATTTGATTAATGTGGATAGTTAAGGGTTAAATACGCAAATATTTCAAAATAAGCAAGTGGTTATAAAATATTCATTTTTGTTTGGGAATATTCGTTTGGTCGTGGAATATTCAGATCGTTTGGGAATATTCATTTACGACTGCTAAAGCCCATGTGTGGGCCCCATAACGAAAAAGTTTATTGGATGAAGAAAACGACAAATATAAGTCAAGTAAAAAAAAACTAGAGTAGTTGTTACCAAGTAAGATCGTTGAATACCCTATGGTTAAAATACAAGAATACGCGTGGTCGCACAAAGAAATATTACCAGACGCACAAAGATTGTTGAATTATCGATCCTTACGTAAGAAGGCACTACTCAATAATTTTCACAAGAGTTATCGCTCAATATTTTATTTTATCGATTCAATAATTGTCAGGCTGATATTTTATATTATCGTTGTTCAATAATTGTCACCGCACATTATCTCCATTATCGATCAATAATTCATATTATTTAAATAATATTATTAGATAGCATTATTGGCAATGTCTAGAAAGTTTCACAAGGAGAGGTTTGGTCACCTAATCAAGCGCGCCAAGAAGGAGAAATCCTTATCTGAAAGCCCCTCTTCCCGGAACTACCGTCATTATAATTGGATTCTCAGTAATATTATTTGTGAATAATTAATTATTGATTCATATGATAAAGAAATATTTATTTTATGTGGATATAAATGATGGATTTATTTATGTGGTTATAAATGAAGAAATTATTGTTGAGGTGTTTTATCAAGATTTTACCGATCGAGGTATTAAAATTAAATCGTGGGTTTTCAGATATATCATGGGATTATAATTTTTAATCCGACCGCTTGATTGTGGTAATTTTTGGGTATGTTATACATACATAAGTTGAGTATATGTCCACAAATTTTGAACCGTTAAAATGCACTAATGATTTGTTATGAATTTTAAGAGGTGTCCGATTCTAAATTAGGGTTATAATTGATTTTGGTGAAAATTCTAGAATTGAGTGGGCCCCACTTGTGGTTGGTGAAGAAATGTGCTGAATTTTATTTCAAATGTGGTGGGTGGCAATAGAAGCAGTAAAGCCATCGTGTAAAAAGTGTCAAGTCTCGCTTTACGGCTAACATTTTCCTATAAATAGAGGGCTAAGTTAGAATTGAAAATCACACCGTAAACAAAGTTTTTCTTTTCTCTCTATATTATCGAGCGATTTTGTGAGTATTTAGATACTTTGAGAGTTGTTATTCAAGATAAGTTTCATTCAAAGATCACTTCCGACCTTCCTTCCAAGTAATCGATCTTTCGAGGTAAGTGGATATTATTTTTTTTTCAGAATGATATTATTTCTTCAATATCATTACGTCAAATGTCGATCCGAAGTTTTTATCAAATTTGGAACTTTTTTCATTGGGGGTTTATTCATGAGTTACTATTCACGAAGTTACTATTCATGAGTTACTATTCACGAAGTTACTATTCACGAAAGTACTATTCATGAAGCGTGAAGATGTTTTTTTTGTGGAATTTCTATCTTTGGTGTCTGATTTACTATTCACGATACTAAGATTATTCACGATACTAAGACTATTCACGATACTCAAGACTATTCACGATATACTAAGACTATTCACCAAAAAATAAAATTTCTTTTTTTGTCCAAAACATCTATTTTGGATACTAGCTTTTGATCAGATCCATGTTTTGATCATTCTGAATTTTACACCACCGTGATTATTTTTGGGGTATTGTTGACATGGATAAAACAAAGTACTTAATCCTTAATCCTTAATCCTTGTCATTTTGTTTCATCGGATTCGCTTTTTAAAAATAATATTTTCATCATCCTCGCCTTAAATGATGATATTATTGAATATCTCGGCCCCAGAAAAAAAAAAGATGAATGATTTTCAAGAATATCTTTCTTCAGAAAGTGAAAAGATGAACAGTGTCGAGATGAATACGACCGATCGATTAATATCTTCGGCCTCAGTAGCAAAAGATGAACAGTGTGTGTTTAAATGAATACGATTAATCGATGAATATCTTCGCCTCAGAAAGTAAAAAGATGAATATTTGATTCCGTATGTATATCGATTGTTGTTGTGGATAAAAGATAGACGATGAACTTTTAAATTCATACATGTAAGATAGTAGTTTGCATTCTCTACTTAACTCTTCTAATGAATTATTATTTTTCCGTAATATTGATTGAAAATTTGTTGTCTATCAGATTCTATTAAATTTTTTCCTCGTTGAAGACTAACGATAATTTGTCAGATATTATCTTAGTCATAATATTCTTTATCGAAGCTAGTTGAGCTCACCTTTTCCTTTTTGTTCCATTCTTCTCGTGAGGCTAGAATATACGTAGTACGTAGCTGGGTAAAAATGGAATGAAGGTTTTAGAAAGGATTGTTTAGTAGTCCTCACCATTTTGTAAAATAATGTATCAATAAATGTGATGAGGATTTATTGAGTATAAATATTGTCTGTAAGATAATATTTGTATTTAAACTCTCACGCTTTATCGTTGTAATAATAAAGTTGTAGTTGTTTCGCATCATGTATCGACAACTCGTAATGGGTGATGTATACCTATTTGTCGTTTAAATAAATTCAACGAGATAATAGGTTGATTAGGAATATGAAAGTACTAACAACCTTATTTAAAAATCAACTTTTAGAGAGCATTCGATAAGTAGCTTTGGAACCAATCAATCCTATACAAAATTCAATCACGCCAAAGCTGCGAAGTTCTTCTGGGAATACGTCAGAAATTTTTAATGAAATCGCTTAAAATCGACGTATTTTTATTTAAATCTGTGATATGAGCTAAGAAAGCTTGACATCCGCTTTTTCAATAAACGAATAAATGGCTTGAGATTTATATTGATTTTAATGGTTGTCGTTCAATGATAATATGATTAGGAATTTCTCATTTAAAACAATCAATTTTTGCAATGATAAGAGTTTTCCTGTAATCACGCCAAATGCAAGTATTTTTAATGAAAAAGATCGACTGTAATTTCTGAACCAAACAAGATTTATAAACAAATGGATGTAATGAAGGTCAACGGAGTTTCCACAGATAATCAAAGTCTAATTTCTCCGAGTCAAATTTAATCGATGAGCGCAAGTAGGAGAAATAAAAGAATGGGTAGAATCCCAGATCAAATAAAGTATAGACTTCATTAGAGTTTATGATAAGCTTACCCGTGATGACCTCATTCGGATTCTCGCTCTTTGGGAGGTCACAACAAATGCTCTCCTCAGACCACGGTTTTGAATTTTTCGGGATGGCCTTTGGTGCCTCCATCCTATTTGAATTTGTCTTCTGTGAAACGACAAAATCGAGATAAGTGACTTTCTTCCACAATTATAACATGCTTTGACGGCATGACGCAGATTTGATCGATGTGTCCTCTCCTCCGCATTTGAAGCATATGATAGGTGGTCTTTCTCCTTCCTTAACAATGGGTCTTTGGTCTTGACGCCTTTTCCATCATTGTTGAATCTCTTTTTTTGAAATTTCCATTCTTATTGTTTTGGCCTCGATTACCACCAAGTGGTTACCATATCCGCCCGTTGATTCCCTCCACGCTTGTTGTCACCGCCGATGACTATTCTCGCCGGTATTATAATTTTGCTTTACCGCTTCTCTTTTAGTCAAGGTTGACTCATTATCGCGCTTCCACTAATCTAAGCCCTATTTACAACATCCTAATACAAACACGCTTTATGAGAAATAAGATGTCGACGTATCTCCGCTTCAAACCTCTTAAAAACATTCGCGCCATTTCTCTTCATTATCCACCAAGTGGGACTTAAACCGTGATAACTCCGCAAATTTTGCCTCGTATCATGATTACACTGGCCATATTGTTTTGTTCCAACTTGATAAACTCCACCTCCTTCATGTGGCTTAATACTTTCGTGAAAGTATTTGTCATTGAATGTACTCTCGAACTTCTCCCAAGATATCTTCAAGACAAATTTGGTTGAGTACGTTTTACCGATTCCCACCAAGAATCCGCCTCCGCAAGAACATAAAAGGCAAGAAGTGGAACCTTTTGCTTCTCGGAGCATCCCAAGACATCAAATATCTTGGTAATCTGCTTTATCCATGCTTCCGCCGTAAGTGGTTTTGCTCTCCCTTAAACCCGGTGGTCCCAAAGCTCCTTAAATTGTTTAATGGTGACCGCCGAGAGTTTTCCGTGTTTCCACCCACGTTTTTTGGACAGAGTCGCTCTCTTCATTGCAGATAAATCGCATAAAGCCTTTGAACATTTGATCATTCGTCATTGGTCGGTGTTGTTGTTGTTTGCATGAGGATTGTCGCCTTCATTCGATGCATACATTATCCCGATTATCGATATGTGGTGAATCAACAATCGTCAAGGCTCCATCGCTATTCTCAACATTCTCGGATGTCATTTTCAGACATCGCCACAAAACAAAAAGTTAATTGACATGTAACAAATTATCCCTATCTTCCGACCAACCAATAAAATATCACATAAACTTAGGTAGGTCATACTAGCGAAGGTATTCCCCTGCCTCCCTCCTAGTATTATTCTCACATCTTAGCCAGGATCATATCCTAAGCTCGATATACCAACCGTGACGCCCCAAAATTAGGTATACATCACCCATCTTGGGTCGACACTTACATGGTATGTAATTTAAATACAACTTATTAACATAACTGTCAGATACAATACGACATAAATCGTGAGTTTAAATACAAATATAAATCTACTAGATATTATACAAACTCAAACAAAAGTCCTCATTATAATTATTATCACACTATTTTACGTAATAGTGAGGACTACTAATGCTATCTTCGTGACCATCACTGCTTCCCGACTCGTCCCAAATTTATATTATCATTTTCAAGAGAACGTTGAAAGAAAGGGTGAGCTCAACTAGCCCAAGAAGAAATATTATGACTAAGATAATGCGTAATAAATTATCAATAGTCTTCAATAATGTTAAACCGATAAAATATAATAGATAAACCAGTTTAACTGCAATGAATACGCAATCCATTTAAAAGAGTCAAGTAGAAAATAAAGTCTACTATCTTTTAGGTTTTAAAAGGTTTTTCATCATCGCTTATAAACCGAGACTCACTTTAATAAATATTTCACATCATCGAATCACCCCCGCACTACGGCCAAGGATATTCTTTAGTATCACGACCACAATTATTCATGCACTACGGCCAAGAATATTTGTGTATTCATTAATGGTCATGATCATGCCAACAATCATCCATCAATGCACTACTACATCGAGGATTTTTATCACATCATTTGTAACATTACGGCCATGATTACAACCGAATAGTCTCTCGGTCATAATCATACCAAGTCCATCTACGCACTATGTGCCATGTATGACTTTCTTTCAAAAATATAAACATGAGGATGATGACAATGATATAAGAATTCAATAAAACAAGTTCAAGAAATTATTAACGCCCAAATTATCAACATGATACTGCTTTTGTAGAGTAAAATTCAAGAAATGAGAAGAATATTTCCATGAAAAGATATTGGATGAAACGCAAATATCAAGGATATTCTACTAATTTCATGGAGTATAGAAGTCAAAGTTTTAACCAACCGGGTATAATAAAGAATGGAATAACAAAAGAAATCACCATGCACGCGATAGATCATATGCATAAAAGTTATTCCAATGTAATAATAAATAACGGAACCGGTGTCGTGAAATTCACACCCCATGTGATGTTCCAAATGTAATAATAAAGATGGAACCCGATCCGGTGTAAAACACACGATAGGATATTCCAAATGTAATAATAAAGACTAAAACCAGTCCTGTAAAACACATGCATGACGGGATGTTCCAATGTAATAATAAAGATTTTAACCAGTCGGTGTAAAACACATGCATGTGATGTTCCAATGTAATAATAATAAAAGACGGAACCAGTCGTGTAAAACACATGCGTATGTGATGTTCCAAATGTAATAATAGAAGAATGTCACCAAGTATAGGTAAACCACTTATACAAAAGTTATTCCAATGTAATAATAAGCAATGGAATAACAACAGTTCTCTTCATGAATAAGAAAGAATAACACCCCTTACATTTGGTAGGAGATTGAATCGCAAAGAAGCAGTAAGAATAAAAATACTCTTCTTCTTTCTCTTATTCTCTCTATACTTTTCTCTCTATAGCTTGAATGAATTCGTGAAAATAATGAAGCCCCAGGTCTCTATTTATAGAAGATTTCTAGCTTAAAGACCGCCGTGTGAAAAGGCAAGTGGCTCGATTTAATCGGTTTGACGCTCAGAATGTGAAACGACAAGTGGTTCGACGCTCGTAATGTGAAACGACAAGTGGTTCGACGTCTGGTAAAGGTAATTACTATTAACGAAGGTAAATACTATCGACGAAGGTAAATACTATTCACAAGGGTAATTACTATCGATTGAAGGTAATTACTATCGACGAAGGTAAATACTATTCACAAGGGTAATTACTATCGACGAAGGTAATTACTATCGACGAAGGTAAATACTATTCACAAGGGTAATTACTATCGACGGAAGGTAATTACTATCGACGAAGGTAAATACTATTCACAAGGGTAATTACTATCGACGAAGGTAATTACTTATCGACGAAGGTAAATACTATCGATTGAAGAGACTCTTAGATGATGACATATGAGCCCCCATAAAATAATCAAACTTACCACAAATCATTTTTTTTTTCATCAACACATATTTAATCTTTCAACAATTATTAATCATTTATAACTTGTCGCCTCAATTATCGATTTAATACTATAACATATTATACGGATGATATCGTGACAATAATTGAATCAATAATATAAGAGATATGATGCAAAGAATTATCAGAGTAATAATCGAGCATAATGAGTGACTTCTCACGTAAGCATCAATAATCAATACCGTGTGCTACTACGCAACTACGCCAGACATCGCATTTTACCACCGGGTAGTTCAACAGCTTTTAACCAGTAACACCTCGTAGTTATTTTTATAAAATATTTTTGTCGTTTTTCAATCCGACAATAATTACATTGTGGGGTCCACCAATGATTGAGCTATTGACGAATATTTCCTAAAAAAAAGAATATTCCCCACCAAACGAATATTTTATAACAACTTGCATACTTTTGCAAAATTTATAAATATTACCCACAACTATAACATTATATCAAATTTATTCCATAATATTCAAAAATAATATTTATAGAAAAATTCATCTTTATTTATAAAATTTGAGGGTCTTACACACACACATATATATATATATATATATATATATATATATATATATATATATAGATGATCCATAGTCAACATTGTAAGGATAAAATTATTCGTATAACATATTTTAGCCGTCTATCCATATATTTAATGATAAACAGGATCTCCAATCCGTAATTTAATATGTAGGTGTCCGCAACTTAATACTACGGATTGAATAATGTCCAAAACACCATTTGTTGTTTCTTAAAGGCACACTAGAGATCTAAAAGGGGAGTTGCATAGATTTTTTTTAAAAAAATTTGATTAATTAAATATGTATTACCAAGTAATCAGTTAAACATATTGATTAAGCACAATGGAATATTCTTTTGTAAAATTCCCCTTAAAGATTATGGAAATCTCATATCAAAATTTAGTCTTGTGGATGTTCAAACACATAACAAATATAACAATAATAATGTGCTGGATGTAAATAACGTAAAGTAAATGACATAAGAGATTTTTAAATGGTTTGGAGACTGAACATGTGACGTCCCCAAAATAGGTCTACACAACCCATTTTGAGTTGCCAAATTACATAGTACAGAATCTAAATGTAAACTTCATTTATACAACAGTTGTGCAAATACGACAACACATAAACTGTGAGTTTGAATACAAATATTGCACCGTACATAATACGACAATATTCATACTCAAATTAAGTCTTCATAACAATTATTGTCACACTATTTTACAACATAATGAAAACTGCTATAGTAACTATCTCAGACCGTCACTCCATTACCCGACTAGTCTCAGCTATATTCTCATTTCCTGAAGACAACATTGAAAGAAAATGATGAGCTCAACTAACCCAGTAAAGAATATTATGACTAAGATAATGTAGAATAAATTATCATTAGTCCAAAACAGAAAAAAAAATGATAGAATACAATAGACAACAAGTTTTAGATCAACAACTGCAACGTAAATAACAATCCATTAGAAGTGTCAAGTAGAGCATGATATCTACTATATTCTATGATTTAAAAGTCCATCATCAATATTTTATTCCTGTAAACCAATCAATAATTATTTTTAATCAACAAATTATTTATGCACTACGGGCCAAAGATAATCGTTTGCATCACCAGTCATGATCATGCCAAACACTTGTCCATCTATGCACTACGGGTCAAAAAGGACTTTCACCACAAACCTTTATCTGTAACATTAAATGTCATGATTATACCAATACACAATTCCTTGTCATAATCATACCAATCAACATTCTATTTTTGCACTACAGGCCAAAGATGACTTTCACCATAATATAAGCATGAAGATGATGACAATGATATAAATAATGAATTAAGTGAGATCAATAATAAATATTAAAGATTTATAATTCAATTTATTCAGAATTCAAGAATGTCCAAATTGTTAACATGATAAGTAATTGTGGAGTAAAATTCAAGAATGATATTCATGTATCAAAAATAATTTAGACAGAAAATAAACCAATTTTGTCGTGCATAGTACCCCAAATGAAAATATTAAAATTTAATAAGAAAGTTCATACCAATATTTAAATAAAATGATATTAGATGAAACGCAAACTATTAAGTATATTTATTAATTTCAGGGATTTTCACCATTTAACAATAAGGTTATGGAAACAAACAATAAATTTGTACCATAAATGGAGAAAAATATGAAAGAAAACGATATCCCTTGACGTGTACAAAAAAAATGATATCCCATACAAGTATGAAAAAATATACGAAACTACAAATGAATTTTCATCCGTCATGTGATAATCCGCGTAGACAGATCATTTCCACAACTTAATAAAGAATGAATACGAAAGGTTATTCACCAGGCATGCGGTAATCCGCGTAGACATGTTATTCCCACATATTAATAAAAAAATAAAATGACAACCCTTACGAGTGTGAAGGAAATATGAGATTTTACTAGGGTTTTGGCTGAAGAAAAAGGAGAGAGAAAGATCAAGCTCAAAATGCAAATAGCTTATGTCTAATTGCTGAAACACTCTTTGCTCGTATCTCATTTTTTTATAATTCGGTTATTATTCGAATAATCGAATAGTAAATTCGGTAATTCGATTATTTGTTCGGATACCAAAAATACACAAATATCAGTTTTCGATTATAATTGAATAGTCTATTTGATTCGGTTATAATCGAATGTTCACTCTTAGGACATTGATGATGATGATTCATTTAGATGAGATAGATCTGGAAATCGATCCTATATAACTTGAATGATCATGCTGCTAATGGGTACGCTTTTAATGGGACTATTTTATCCCTCAACATTATTTAATCTTTGATTTGAATTCAAGGTTGGTCTACTCACTTTAATAGTCGGTGGCTCATTTGTTGGATATTACTCCCTCCATCCCAAATTAACTGTTCAATTTTGACTTTTTAAATTAAATTGACTATTTTTAGAATTAATAATTAAGCATATATAAATATATTTCTAAAATTATAAAAATTAAGATTAGTAATAAATTGTATATACTTTCTTTTGGTTATAATCTCTTCACCTATATTTTAGCAAAAAATAGTAAAAGATTAGTTTTAAAATAGTCAATTTGACTTTTTAAAAAGTCAAAACCCAGCGATTAATTTATTTTATGAAAGATATTGACTTTTGTTTTTCAGAATTAAGGTAAAATATATATATATATATATATATATATATATATATATATATATAATATCGTCCCTCTATTGTATGACATCTGTATCAAAAATAATAATATTATTTCACCTTTTTATGGAGTATTAAATTTTGCATTTAGCAGCACTTGGGCTATTTTTTATTTTTTTTAATATTGGGAAAAAATTAGACTTGCTTTAAATTGTAAAGAATATAGTGAGACATTTATGTATACTAGTCTACTTTATATATCACCTTGTTAAATTAGTATTTAATAATTATAACTTTTATTTTAAGAATAAAAATATAATCTTATCTAGATGGGTCTATGATTTAAACTATATAAATTATTGTAGTATTACTTTTTGAACTTGCAAGTGAAAAATATCCTAAACCCTTGTCTACTTTCTTCCGTCCTACATGGAGCAGGCTGCACATAGTATCTTCCATACTCAGCTGAAAATTAAATATTTGTAAACTTAATAATTAATTACGTATTGATAGTCCATTAGTACTTGGAGTACTAATTATTAGAGAGTTGGGAATACCAAAATGGTACTACTTTAATAAATAATAAAATTCATGACGAAGGACAATCAGTTTAGATTATTTCTACAAGAGACATACATTGCATGGCTGGACAGAAGGAATTCGTCCCCAATGGCCAATACAATAGGTTACCTGTAATTGTTAGTTAGATGAATATACTTTTTGAAGCAACACATTTGTAAATAAAATAAAAATTTTATGAGAAACAATCATAAACTCCTTACAGAACCCGACCCTTAATAATTAAGGATGCTACCAAACTGGCAGACTTCGACTCACCAGCTTCTTTCCAGCAGAATACGTACCGGTTTTGGCTTATTTCCATCCACAGCCAAGTTTCGGGGTTGCTGCAGGCAGTACTGCTAATCGAACTCCATCAAGTTCAGGCCTCGCAATCACTTGACAACCCAGTCGAGACCTACATAAAATCGTTATTATACAGAATACAATCTTGCATGTTTAGGCAGAATGGAATATATGTGAATCAACTCAAGATAAAGAGGAGCCTAAGCTTCTGCTAGCGTATCATTCTCCTCATCACTTGGGTTTTCTAATGTATTGTACTACTCCATATCCTAGGCCAAGATCATGAAGAGTTAATTCGCATGATTAATGGTTTTAACTTTCCCAGTATATGCTAGAACATGAACAACACAAGACAAATTTACAAAAATCACAGTCATCATATTAGCGCCTAGGATGCAGTATATATTGCCTTCGCTCTATAGTGCTGCACAGGCATGATTCAACGTACCATCAAAATTACACAACAAGCTAGTGGAACATGCCAGCGATCCTTAGAGCACAGAAAGTTACTTACATTGAGCAGTAATTAAATTACAAATTTAAGATTGTCAGGTTGTGTAATATCATCTCAAATGCAGCCAATACATTATCAACTCGAACAAATTGGACCAGTTAATGCTAGATTATATATCTTTAAAACCCTCAAAACTAGATAGATTAACTTAAAGATTATAAAGAGGTTATCTTAATTCATCATTATGTAGTCATGCAGAAATGATGCGTCTAGAAGTGCTTACCTTCTAGCTCTACATCATTTTCATGGGCAGCTTCTAACATAGACATGCCAACGGGGACCTTGATATTTGTCTCCTCTCCATCTTTACCGACAAATGTCACAGAGATTCTGCAGAATCAAACAAGAAGGCACAAAATGTCGGTAAACAAAGTAACTGCAGCGTTGCGTGCAACACCTTAGTCCCACATCGAAAGATATGAGAAAAGTTTGTCCGAGTTACTAACAATAGTACCTTCAGTCATGACCTTTCAGGTAAGTTTGTGGTGAGCTAAGATAACCCAAAAAGATACTAGTGAGCTAGTGGTTTAATGCCTTGTTTGGATAGATTTGATTCGATTCAGACTTATGCATTGAACCAAGATTTGTTTTGAACTCGGTATATGACCAGGGTAGTTTCATATGGTATCAGAGCTGACTCTTGAAAGCTCATGTTGGGTCATCCGATCGGGTTGTCGGAAGTGGACACGAAGGTTAATGGTATTATCCTACAATTGAGAGAGGTCCGGAGATAGGGACACGAAGTCAAGCCGATATAATGGCCAGAGAGACAAAAATATGTGGATCGTGTATGTGATCGATTCTGACGAAGATTTGGACTTGAGATTTGACCCGGTTGTTTCATATGGTATCAAAGCTGACTCTCGAAAGCTCGGGTCGGGTCATCCGATTGGGTTGCCGAAGGTAGAGACACAAAGGCTGGTGGAATTATCCCACAATGGAAAGAGGTCTGAAGGCGAGGACACGAAACCAACCGGTATTATCCCACAATAGCTAGAGAGTCAAAGATATGTGGGCCGTGTGTAATGATCAGTTCTGACGGGGACGTCAAACATTTAAGTGAGGGAGCTTGTAACACCCCAGTCCTACATTGAAAGATATATGAAAAGTTTGTCTGTATATAAGGAATTGAGTTACTAACAATAGTAACTTTAGTAATTTCATTTTGGGTGAGCCTATAGTAGGCTAAGATGACCCAAGAAGATACTATTGGGTTAGTGGTTTAAGGCCTTGTTTGGATGAATTTGATTCGATTCAGACTTGGGATTTGACCCAAGATTTTTACGGACTCGTGATTTGACTTGAGTTGTTCCAATGCGTTTGTAATAATTTTGGTTGCCTTAGATTAGATAGCATCAAGAGCTGAGGATGGATGGTAAAACACCTAAATACAGTAAATGGTATGTGATCATGATCATGCATAACTACATGACGACCGTCCACCGTTCTACTTTTATGCTTGAAAATACCCACAAGGGCCACAAGTGTTGTAAGAAACCTACATTGAGCTAGTACATAAAATATTAACTGAGGATCTGAACTTTAAAGTACACCCACATTGAGCTTGGACACATAAGGAGATTGCTTTTAAGATCCATATTTTATTGCCATTGGCACTTCTCCTCAATATCTCATAGTCTCTCATCGTATCTTAACACTTTGTGTGTCTCACTTTCTTATTAATATCTCGATCTTACTGTAATTCTTTTCTCAAATTTCTCTTATCATTACCTTTTCCCTTACGTGTCTATTTATATTTCTTCCCGTCTTTCATGTTATCCTTCTTCTATGTTAGTCTTTCCCTTCTCCTTTTGTTTTGATTTTTGGGGGCTGGGGGCGTGGGGTGGGGGTGGGGGTGGGGGGGAGGGGATCTAGTACGAATATGTAGGAAGTTACACACTTCAACTGGACTATCAAAGAATCCCAGAGATAACACTTTTCGGCGGTGAATAAAAATTAGCCTGTAGGAACATTATTGGATTTATTCAACTATTTATAATAGCCAAAATCAGTACCAACTAACCATGCTACACTACTAGTTTTGTGTAAGAGGATGACTTAGAGCTCTTGTTCTCCCTCTTTTCAGTATCCCTTACGCAGTGAGAGTAGGAGCTCAAGCAGTTGCCTATGCAAGACTAGGCGCTGTTGAGTAAATAGCAGCTCTTACCCTATCCGTGTAGCACAAACAAACTTCCATTTTTGTGCGCCATAGTACAGCAAGAACTATTACTTTTAACTTCAATAATGCTTATCTAGTAATTCAAAATAATGTTACTTGTGCTATCATAAACCCATGTAGGAGAGTGGGACCTATTACAATATATGCCTACCTCAAGGGAATTTATTGAGCATATTTTCTATAGCAAAATGATATAAGAATGCACTCTGAGTAACATAATCCGTATGCAAGGTCTTGCATAAGTCAAACGCAACTCAATAAAAACCAAAAATGTGATTTTATATTGCTAATTGATGATTGTAAGGAAAGAACACCACATAAGTTTGTTTAATATAAAATTATATGCAGCCTTTTGCTGTACATGTATCGGCAACTATTAGTGCAAAACAAAACCAAAAGAAAAAAAAATAGTTAAATGAAAAGACCTGAAGTTAGACCCTTGATCACCCAAGCTCCAAGCCGAGAAAACTTAGAAATGAACATACTCGGGCAACCTATATAACCTGTGGAACAAACTAAGGCAATTATGAGCTAGCAAAACTGAAAAAAAAAAGACAAGTAAATTGCCAATTCTAGTGAAAAACTAAAATAATCCAACTTCTTGAAATGTGTAATTACTTACTCCCAACGTTATTTGCAAAACTGGGCAGCCGAAGACTAACTTTTTTTTTCCTTTTCCTTAGCCTAGTTAGGCATTTACACAAACATTTGGCAGATGAGAGAAAGTAACAGAAAATACTACTCGATTCAGAAAAACGAACATGCAAACCCAGCCGGAATCTAAAACAAAAACTACCCGCAAAGAAAATATACACTTCAATGAATACAACATATACTACCTCAAACAATTCAATCATATTTTTATCAATGGAAGAAGCTAGAAAATAAGTAAAATTAATACTTAAAAAAATATAATAACGAAAAATCATATATATATATATATATATATTCGAGGTTTACGGAGATCCTACTATTTTGAGACGAAGTCGTGCTGAAGGTGTGATGGTAAGCAATTCATAAAATTATTTGATGGAGATGCAGGGTATCGAACCCTGTATATTTTTAATAATACTTCATTAAACAGCGGAAATGAGAAAAACCCAAATCCATCGGGAAACAATAACTATATATATTCTTTCAATCTTATCTTTCTAGTTGGTCTTACATGTTTCTTTTTTCTTTGTTACTTTTTTAGGGATACTTAAATATGCAAAGACACACTTGGACAAAAATTAATTTTATTACTTGGTGTTAAAAAAATTTACATGCAAAACAATTTTTTAACTAGTAAAAACATAATTTTATTAGTAGTCTTGAAGTAATTTTAATTATATATGAGATCATATGCAATTACATCTCTTAATTGCTTCAAGACTATACCAATGAGTTGTTTGATAAAATTGAATGAAAAATTCGAATGTATAAAAAAATTTGAACAAGTTTAATAGAGTAGAAGTTCTTAATCTGAAATAAAATGATTTGTTTGATAATTATATGTTTAAAATATCTGAATACATATATTTTCTATTTTTAACCTTAATGACTGTTATGAACAAAGCTGTTATGTGTGTTAGTAAACTAAAACTGGATAATATATATATATATATATATATATATATATATATATATATCTTTTAACTTATCTCAAAATGATTTTGTCAAGGAACGAACCAAAATAAAATGCTCAAAACGCTCTCTCAACAAAAATGAACTATTGCTAATGAAATGAAGAATAAGAAGACTGGAATGCTTACAGTTTTGATAATTAGAACTAAATAAATTAAAATATAAATAAACTTTTAGTTCTTAACCAATATGGGAGTTGACTTTCTACATATATTTATTATCATTTATCGGATGATATTTAGAAGTTAATATCTCATTCATTACTCCATGAATTTGAGCTTCCAAATACTCAATTTAATCTACTCATGGAGTAGAACATATTGATATGTGAATTTACTTAAAATAATTATTAAATCCCACTTTTATTTTAGCTCAAATTCTAACATTATGTAATTATAAATATATAAATAATATTATCTAAGAATAATTAAATTTAAATTTTTGAACGATGGAGTATACTATTAGTAATATAATTTTAGAAATAAAACACTAAAAATATTAATAACATTCTATCCGTTCATAAAGTCAAAATAAAATACTATAACAACATTCATTAAATTGGCCGGTTAGCAATTTGTTAAAGAAAAATAAAAAACAATTTGTGTATAACAAAATTTGTTTTAATAGTAAAATAAGATGAATATTAGATGTAATTTTAATTGTTAATGAGAACGTATAATTAAAAATATCATTCAATACTACTCCCTCGGTTCCATATTAAGTGTTGTTTTAGAGAAAAAAATTGATTCTTAATTAAGTGTCGTTTGCAGATTTTTAGAAGAAATTTTCTCATGTTTTCCTGATTTATCCCTAAATATCTCTCTTTTCAAGAAGGGTGTCTAGTAAAAAAAGACCAGTTTAGTCATTTGAATTTAATTTACATTTCACAATGTAATGTCATTATTTTTGTTAATTATTGTGCATTGGCCTCCAACGACTGATAAAAGGGAACTGAGGGAGTACTTCTTAATCATTCAGTTACAATTTTTTGGATGAATCGTTCGAACACATCCAGAGTTTAGAAATTATGAAACAAACAGTTTGGTCTAAATGACTTATTCGATCAAAGACTCATTCAGAAATAAACAAACAACCCCTAATTATAATATAAGTAACCTAACTTAAGATACAAATAAAATGAAATTGGTGTTACGTACTAGTATCATTTATTCGATCTAAAATTTGTTGTAGTCAATTAATTTACTAGCTGGTAGTATACGTTTTGTGCACGCCGCAGGCTCAACCAGAAACTCTGCAGATTATTGATATCACAATTGCCAAGCCACTGTCTATTGATGAAACCAATGTTGCCCCACAAACCAAATTTACTGATCTGGGTGGTGATTCCCTTGACAGTACTGTATGGTAATAATTGTGTCTACACATTATTTTTCCCTTCTTAATTTGGATTTTTAATTAATTCATATTCGTATATATATGTTTTCAAATGTTCCTCTTTCTAAAGATGATAGTAGTACAATAATAAATAAATGGATTTCAATTAACTAACCTTATCAAGTCAGAATTTCATATCCCTATTTTTTATGATTTCATGATCAATCTCACCTAGCTAGTGAATGGCATACACGCATTTGGCTCTCTATCCCTAATTTTTATGATTTCATAAGACAGCCAAAATTGTCTTGTAAATCATATGTTCTACATTAATTTATGTATGAATTAATAATGAAACCATTGAAAGAGTCAAAATAATACATACACCGAGTTTACAGATTTAAAACTAAAATACAGGGGGCAGCCGCCAGGGCAATATATATATATATATATATATATATATATATATATATATACACACACACAGAAAGAAAGAAATTAAGAAATTAATTAAGGATGAAAAATAAGAAAAGGCATCAGCAGCACTCCATTAACAAAATGGAGGAAACAATTAGGCCCAAAAGTCGGTTGTTCGTTCTACGTACTTTTCCTCAAGCTAAGCAGAGCAGCAGTATATAATGTAGGGCTCCTGCAGTGACGAACGATTTTTTCTTCATCTGAACCATGCATGCATGCATGCATAATATTCTTGTCGGGCGTTACTTTATATAATTTGGTAGATCCATGCATGTTGCACTCGCTTATATAGCAGATCATGCGCATGCAACAACTTTGACAGAATATATATATATATATATATATATATATATATATATATATATATATATATTACTTTATATATACACATATACTAGTATATATAGTATTCATTTATTAATTAATAATTAAGGTTGGTTGGTTGGTTGGTCTATGTATGTACATAATTAATTAAGACATTTGTCGTTGATATTACTTCACACAAAATAGTCACTTCCTCTCTCAACGATCCAAAGCACTTAGAACAATCCTGCATAATATATTCAAATTAAAGCACTAATTAGAATTATTAAAGATTTATTTAATTAGTTTTCAAATGAAATTAATTCGTCAAATATTTTTATACGGATCAATTGTTAATTTGTGGAATGTAAAGAATTGTATAAAGAGATCGATCGATGATCAGATGGAGGAGGCGAACCAATCGTAGCCAGTTGGACTTCTAGGCTCCCTTCGTTGTAAGGCTTCCGATGTCGATTTTCTCCTCGTCAGTTTCTTGAAATCCCCACGAGGTGTGGTAGCTGATATATAATATATAATATATATCAACAACATGTACAACATGCGTACACCCTCATCAAACACAACTTCTATACATATATAATTACGTAGCCTAAAAATTAAGACCCAAATTAAAGCTAAAAATCCCAAACACCATTCGATCGTGTATATATATATATATATATATATATATATATATATATATATATATTAAGAAATGAATTGGTATTGATGAATTACGTGAGAAGGGCGAAGCGGGGGTGGTTGAGGAGGAGGGAGAAGACGGCACAGAACCCGATTCAGTGGAGACGTTAAGGTTAGGGAGAGCGGCAGCGGAGGAGTTGGAATTTGTACGGAGGATGGTGATGCTGCGAGAAACTGGAAAATGATCATCATCGTGATGATGATGCTGATGTTGAGAAGAAGATTGTTGGTGGGATGCGGCAGAGAAAGAGTTGAACTTGCGGAGTTTGCTGAGGCCCGACTCAGGTGCCGGCCCAGCAAGCGTTTCGTCCCAAAGCTTGTGAAGGAAACCCATTGTTATTTATATGCTTTCTTCTTCTCTTCTTCTCTCCTTCTTTTGTAACAACCGAAATAAGGTGGTGGCGGTGGCGGTGGTGGTGGTTTTCTCAATTAACACCTGATACCGACTGTTACCAAGAGGGAAGGGGGATCGAAACGCACGTTTGAAATAAATTAAGATGTCTTTTATTAATTTTTTATCCTCCCAACAGAATTTTATTCAAGGCTTGGGAATTTGTTCATTCTTATACACCACCACCACCACCACCAGTGGCTCCGGCTAATATGGATTTGTTTGGAGCCATAAACATATTTTTGGATAAAACGTACGTAGTAACTGACTAATGTGGAAAATAAAAAAGATTCATACATTAATAGTAGGGACAATTACATTTTCTATTACATTTTAAAAAATAATTACAAAAAAAGTGTACAAACAAAATAATTTAAAAAAACAAGCATACATAATATTTAATTACAAAAAAAAGTACAATTTTATCCCTTTTATTTAGTTGGTGATTTAATGAATTATTGATAATTGGCCATTTCAGAGGATTTAAATTTTTATCTCTCTCATCAACCTCCATATTCTTATCTAACGAATCAATGGAGTAACCTTCTTCTTCTTCCTATTCTATTGTCGCCTTCTTCCTCCTCCGCCTTGTGATCATGATCTTCTTCCTCACCTTCGCCCCTCACCATCGCTCCACCCCCGTGTAGCCCACCCTCGCCCCGCCACTACTCCTCTCGTCCCCAGTCCCCCGCTCCACACCCTCTCCTTCCCTTCCTCCGCCTCCCTCTCCTCCCCGCTTGAGCCCCACCACCTCCATCCGCCTCCCACCGCCATCCCCTCCTCCCGCCCCCTTTCTCCACCCCACCCCTCCCCCTCCCTCCCTCCTCCCTCCCTCCCTTCCTCTTCCTCGCCTCCTCCCGCCTCTTTCTCCTCCTCCCCAGATCGATCCAAGATGGGTCGGTGGAGAGACCCACCACTGGGGATGGAGGCCCCCTCCACCACCGTTGCTTCCCTCCACCACCGATCCGTTTCTCCAACTCTACCCCAGTAATCAAACCTTAATATGTTGGTAACCAAATAAGATATTATAGGAACCAAACCTTCATAACAAGGGTGATTAGAACCGATCCGTTCCTTGTTATGAAGGTTTGGTTACCTTATTATGAAGGTTTGGTTACATTGGTATGAAGGGTTGGTAACTGCGGTCGTGGGCGCCTGAGACAGAGCCGGAGGATTGAGCCCATTTTGAGATCAAAACCGTTGGAGAAAAACTTGCATTGGGCTAGGGTGATTAGAACCGAGCCGCCGGTGGATTGAGACTTGGCTTGGGAGAGAGCCGAGCGGATGGAGGCGATGAGGGTGGGGTGAGAGGCGATCTTTGGTCGTCATGGGTTAGTGTTAGTATAAAGATATTGCCACGCTTTTAAAAAATAAAATTATTTTGAATGTGGTGCAGTTGATAGCCAAACCTTGATATAAATGTAACCATTTTAGTTTTTGTGGGTAACCAAATATTCATAAAAAAAAGGTTACCTTAGTATAAAGGTTTGGTTACCTTGGTATAAATGTTTGGGTACCTTGAGTACGAAGGTTTGTTATCAATATTACATTACACATCACTCTATTATCTCTCTTCCTCTGCAAAGGTTCTATTTTTTATTTACCTTCATGAAATTGGTTGCCAAACTTTTAGACCAAAGAAATAAATTCGTACTGCATCTGTGAAGGTAGATTTGGTTACCTTGGTATAAAAGTTTGGTTACCTTGGTATAAATGTTTGGTTACCTTGGTACGAAAGTTTGGTTATCAATATTATATTTCACATCAGTCTCTTATCTCTCTCTTCCCTATGCAGTGTTCTATTTTTTATTGGTTACCTTGGTTTAAACGTGGACACGGTTGTAGTAGATAAATAAGGTTGGAGCAGAGAAGGTACTAGAGGAGGAAGAGAGAGAAAATGATAATGGATGTCCACTGTCAACTGTTATTATTTTGATTTTAGTTTTGTTGTTAGATCCCAAATGTTTGAATTTGAAATTATGGCAGTTATTTTCCTTGATTTTAGGTTTCTTTATTAATGTGAATTGTACTAGTTTTTTGTAATATGAATCCTAATTACACTCTTTTTGTAATTATTTAGTTGATGCACTTTTCTTGTAATTACTTTTTATTTGTTGTATACTTATGTAAAGGACCCTTAATAGTAACAAATAAATAGATTCATACATTAATAGTAATTGTTGGGCCATAATACTTTAGACATGTTGAGGTGGGTCTTGAAAGTATTAAATTGGGTTCATCGGCCGACCCATTTGGGTGGATATTATCTTTATTTTGGGGCCTATGAAGTATTGAAATACGTGACGGTGGGCGAATTACTAGATGAGTATGGTTCCACTTGGCTTTCAACGTGTAGATTGGGATAGAACTTTAACTCGCATCATCTCGCATTCAGACTTAATGAGGATTGGACAGGCTTAGTCGGCATTAAAAAGTTGTGGTCGAAAAGTCGATTCATACATCACAAAGCTTGGGACTTTGGAGATATAGAAGCAAGGATGGCACACGGTGAAAGGTAACTAATTAATTATTGTTCTCAAGTCACTAGATATTTATTCCTCCATTGTTAACCTTGTGATCGCTTCATCTCGACTCTCACGCCGGAGCTATCCCCCGACGGTCCAAGCCGTCAAGCTTTTGGTGTTGACTGTGTTTATTGTGCAGGATCAGAAAGTCTTACGTGATTGGGACGTGGCAGAAGATCTTGGCGTTAACATTGGCGCTAGAAGGAGGGCTGTGTTCTAGTGTTCTTGAAGTTTTTAATCACAAATTATAAATTGCTTCTACGTGGAATCCATGGTGAAGAAGAGTAGAAGCGATTACTTTAAAGGATAGGTGATGGCTATGACTTCTTCTACACAATGAGTATCTGTCGAGGATTGATTGGGTCCTTCAAAGAGTGCTCATGCTGGTGATCGCTTCCAAGCAGTTTCGAGGGTTCTCGCCGAGAGCCCAAGGTGATGCTAGAAGAAGATTGATTTTTTCTAGAGAAGACGACCATGGTGGGAAAAGGGTAGAAGGCATACCGCTTAGAATCTATACCAAGTGGTCGACCGATGAGACCTATCAAGTTAGAAAGAAGTCTACACTTTAAAGACATGTCTCGAGGCCGTCCTCGGGATCGAAGCAGAACTCCAAATGACCATTTTCCGATTGGTGAAGAAGGGTATTTACGCCTATTGGTCTTGAGGATTATGGTCGAAGTTAGAGTAGATGAAGACCAATGACCATTTTCCGATTGATGAAGAATGGTATTCCGCCCTATTTGTAAGGCCCCGAATTTTATGAAATAAAAGTATTCAATTTTTCTTATAATTACTATTCAAGTAAATGGTTAAATTGATAAAAGTTAAAGTTAAGGGTGATATATATAATTTTTTCAAAATAAGCAAGTGGTTATAAAATATTCATTATTGTTTGGGAATATTCGTTTTTGGTCGTGGAATATTAAATGCTTGTCAGGGAATATTCGCATTTACCAGCCTTGATCTTTTTGTGGGCCCCATAACGGAAAGCGATTGGATGAAGAAAACGACAAATATAAGTTGTTTAAAAATAACTACAGAGTAGTTATTCACAGATTAATACTATTAAAAATACTCTGGTTAAAAAACACGAAGATTACACACGGTATTGCACAAATTATTGATTCTTACGTAAGAAGGCACTACTCAATAATGGTTACAGTAATTACTGTTTAGTATTTTATTTTATTGATTTAATAATTGATGCGTTGATATTTTATATTGCTGTTGTTTCAATAATTGTCATTACATAGTATTTTCATTATCGAAGCAATAATTCATATTATCTGAATAATATTATTAGATAACATTATTGGCAATGTCTAGAAAGTTACATTCAAGGAGAGGTTTGGTCACCTAATTACGCGCCAAGTAAGGAGAGATCCTTATTGGAAAGCCCCTCTTTCTCAGGAGCGGCTACAGTTCACAATCTTTGTGATTCTGTAATATTATTTGTGAATAATTAATTATTAATTTATATGATGAAGAAAATATTCATTTTATGTGGATATAGATGGAGAAAATTTTTAAAGTGACAATTGTTGAAAATTAATATTTTTCTCTTTTACGATAAAATAATTTATTTAAATATATTATTTTAATAATATATTAATTGGTGATATTTTTATAATGAATGTGGGATATATGAGTATATGAGGAGGAAGAGTATTTTTGTGGCATTAAATGTTTAACACATATTTTGTGTGTTGGTGGACACAATTATTGACCGAAATTTGACTATAGCTTGTAAAATCGTCCGTTTGTGGATTTCGGTCAATTTTTGTTTGGAATTTGGAAATACTTTCTTCTGCAAAGTTGTAGAGAATTGAATTTCCTATAAAAACTCACGAGATTCGAATTTTCTGGCAAAAGGGCTATTTATTGTGAATTATTAAAGTTCCGAAGTTCTGAAATAATTGATTTTTTAAGTTTTAATTATTTATTTTATGAAAAACGTTTTTTTATTACTTTTTCTAGAAGGTTGGTGTTAACGCCAAGATCCTCTGCCGCGTCCCAATCACGTAAGACGCCCTGATCCTGCACAGTAAACACGATAAATACCACAAGCTTCGATTGGCGGTTCGCTTCGGGGGATAGCTCAGGCGTGAGAGTCAGTAAACGTGTTCACAAGGTTAACAAAATGGAGGCCGTAATATCTATTGTATTGAGAGAGAGAGAGAATAATAATTCCTCTTTTTCTTTTGTATATCTGATTATGAATAAGTGTATGAGAACGTACCTCCTCGTGATGACTTCCTTGCTAAGCTATATCCTCCCTTCCTGGATTACAGTGCCACCCACTATTACCCGACACACCCTTGATCCGATGGGTTCCACCGATCGCATGTAGTTTATCCACCGCTTTTTTGGTCCTCGCTTTCCACTGCACGGGTCGGTTATAATCCCATCCACATTAATGCATGGCAGGGTTTTCTAGTCAACCGTCATGCTTTTTTCATCATCGTAAGTCAAAATAATAGATATTAAAATGTCCAAAGGATCGACCCACTGGACCGACCCGGTCCTATAAGTCAAAATGGAAATAATAGGACAACTGGGCTCAAAGACTTTCATGGTTCAATAATAAAGGCCCAATAGATTAATTAAAAGAGTAAGCCCAATATACCCAAATTTTCAATGGGAGAAAATATCATGACCCAACATTGCCCCTAGTTTTTGTTGAATGTAATGTTTAATAGAAAACTAAAAATAGTCCATGATATTTTCATTGAAAATCAATAATAAGAAGTAATTGAAATGTACGGTTATTGCTCACTAAATGAGATGAAAGGAGATCAAAGGCCCAAATCTAAAAGGCCCTATCTATTAAATATCTGGACCGAGACCAGGACGCTTCCCATTCAAATTCCAAATTATCACTAACATTTAATTTAGCGAAATTTTTAAACACCGTATGGCAAATCAAGATAAAGGATAACTTTACCAAATTTGACAGCTTTTTTACTGTTCATTTGAAATTCGAAGCGCTTTCTAAACTTTCTCGATCCTTCTCTCGCAAATCGTCACAAATGGCTTTTCACAACTCGAACAAAGTTCCTAATACTAGTAACACCAATCACAAAGTGGTTCCACCAAACCCCAACCCTCACGTGGAAGGAACTACATGGCCTTGAATCCTAAGTCGAAAACTCCAAAACCCCTCTCGAATACTACAGAGAGTACTTAACGCTTCTCGCACGCCAACACTCCTTCTATCATAACCGAGGTTGAACTAAAGAGGTTCGATCTAGGCCCACATTAGGATACCCACGCCGATCGTGGTACTGTAAGACCCCAACTTATTATTAATGAAATTTAATTTTTCTATTTATTATTTTAAAATAGTAAGGGTTGATTTGATTAATGTGGATAGTTAGGGGTAAAATATGCAAATACTTCAAAATAAGCAAGTGGTTATAAAATATTCATTGTTGTTTGGGAATATTCGTTTGGTCGTAGAATATTCAGATCGCTTCGGGGAATATTAAATGCACGACGGTATGACCATGTGTGGGCCCCATAACGGAAAAGCAATTGGATGAAGAAAAACGACAAATATAAGTGGTTTAAAAATAAGCAGGCGTAGTTATTATCAGATTATCATTGTTAAAAAATCCGGTGGTTAAAACACAAGAATACACCAGATCGCACCAATTATTGATTCTTACGTAAGAAGGCACTACTCAATAATGGTTCTGATAATTACCGCTCGGTATTTTATCGAGTTAATAATTCTTTGCGTTGATATTTTATATATTGTTGTTTCAATAATTGTCATTACACAAGTATTTTTCATTATCGAAGCAATAATTCATATTATCTGAATAATATTATTAGATAACATTATTGGCAATGTCTAGAAAGTTACATCTAAGGAGAGGTTTGGTCACCTAATTTGCGCCAAGAAGAAGAAATTCTTATTGGAAAGCCCCTCTTTCCAGGAACGCACGGTTGTCGATATTGTGATTACGTAATATTATTTGTGAATAATTAATTATTGATTCATATGATGAAAAAAATATTGATTTTATGTGGATATAGATGGAGAAAATTTTAATGTGACAATTGTTAAAATTGAAATTTTATCTTTTTACGATAAAATAATTCATTTAAATATATTATTATATTTTAATAATATAATAATGGTGATATTTTTATAATGAATGTGAGAGATATATGAGTATCTGAGGAGGAAGAGTATTTTTGTTGCAATAAATATTTAAAACATGTTAAACATGTAAATTGGACCCCATTTATTCGAAATTTGATTATACCGTAAAATCGCCCGTTTGTGGATTTCGGTCAATTTCTATTTGGAATTTGGAAAACTTTCTTCTGAAAAGTTGTAGAGAATTGAATTTCCTATAAAAACTCATGAGATTCGAATTTTCTGATGAAAGGGCTATTTATTATGAATTATTGAAGTTCAAGCTCAAAATAATTGATTTTTTTGAAAGTTTTAATTATTTATTTTATGAAAAACGTTTTTTATCATTTCTTTCTAGAAGGTGGCATGTGGGAAATGCTAGGATCTGAATTCTAAAGTGGGCGTATGAATTTGATATATATATATATATATTAATTTATTAAATTTTCTGCTTTTGTGTGTTAAGAATTTCCTATAAATAGGTGGTGCTTAGGTTAGAATTGAAAATCACACCGTAAACTGAAGTTTTCTCTATATTATCGGCGTATTCTTGTGAGTATTTTGAGTATACTTTGAGTATTGCTATATACGGTTGCAAGTCCAAGTCATAGCCTATATCCAGGTGTTTCAATTTGTAAGATCGATCTTTCGAGGTAAGGGATGTTATTTTCTTCTCAAATGATATTATTTCTTCAATATCATTATCTTTGAAATATTGGTTGGAAATTTTATCAAATTTGGAACTTTTTCATGTCTGGGTTACTATTCATGAGTTACTTATTCACGAGTTACTATTCATGAGTTACTATTCACGATTCTTATTCACGCAGTACTATTCATAAGCGTGAAGATGTTTTTTGGTTGAATTTCTATCTTTTGGTGTCTGAGTTACTATTCACGATATCTAAGACTATTCACGATATCGATAATTATTCACGATATCTGACTATTCATTGAAAAATAAAATTTCTTCTTTTGTCCAAAACATCTATTCGGATACTAGCTTTGATTGTATCCATGTTTTAATCATTCTTGAATTTTACACCACCGCGATTATTTTTGAGGTATTTTTGGACGTGAATAAAACAAAGTACGAATCCTTAATCCTTAATCCTTGTCATTTTGTTTCATTGGATTCGTTTCTTAAAAATATTTTTCATCATCTTCATCTTAAATGATGATATTATGGAATATCTTTGGCCTATATAGCAAAGAAGATGAATGATTTCTGAAGAATATCTTTGGTAGTAGTGCAAAGATGAGCAGTGTTTAAATGAACATGACCAACCGATGAATATCTTTGGCCTCAGTAATGTAAAGATGAATATTTGGTTCGGATGTATATTGATTGATGTTGTTGAGGATAAAAGATGAGCGATGAACTTTTAAATTCATACATAGAAGATAGTAGTTTGCATTCTCTACTTAACTCTTCTAATGAATTATTATTTCCGTCATGCGAATATTGATTTAAAATTTGTTGTCTATTGTATTCTATTAGATTTTTCCTGTTGAAGACTAACGATAATTTTTTTTGTATATTATCTTAGTCATAATATTCTTTACTTGAGCTAGTTGAGCTCATCCTTTTCCTTTTTGTTCCATTTTTTTCTTCTCGTGAGGCGAGAATATAGCAGTACGTAGTCGGGAAAATGGAATGAAGGTTTTAGAAAGGATTGTTTAGTAGTCCTCACCATTTTGTAAAATAATGTATCAATAAATGTGATGAGGATTTATTTGAGTATAGATATTGTGCAGAAGATAATATTTGTATTCAAACTCACGCTTTTTCTTGTTGTAATAATAAAGTTGTAGTTGTTTCGCACCATGTATTGACAACTCGAATAGGTGATGTATACCTATTTTGGGGGCGCCACAATACTTTGGCCCCGGTGAAAAGATGTACCAATGGCTCGAAGGTGGACTCGGCCATCCCGGTGACCTTCTTGGAGAAGGGGTTCGCTTTTCCCTTCACATCTTTATAGTGACTCTCTTTGGGGTTTCGGGTGTGGGGTTTTCACGATTGGTGCCAAACTCCTACATTCACATTCTCGCCTTCGTGGCCTTTCGCCATGAGTCAAGGCCGAGCCCTCCCTAGACTTCTTCTTCTTCATGCCTATAAAATAGTACAATCCAGGAGAAGGGTTCAAGGCCCTTAGCAAGCATTCTCCCAAGTCCGGAGAAAAATTTGATAGACGTTCATTGGTGAACACCCTTCGAGCAATAGGAGATGGCACGAGAAATGGTTCTTCGTCAAAGGCCCCAGATTTCTTCTTTACCGAATCGGGCAATCGGTGACGAAAAGATATCTCACGACTTCGGAGACATTTCAAGAACGGAAGTGGAAATGATGGAACTATTCGACAACTTCCCAAGGAAGAGTGGAAATACGGACTCTCTCTCAAGGTGCATGGTTATATGACCATAAGTGTAAATGTATTTCATTTCACATATATATGTATTTTTGAAAATATTGTATGATATGTAATTTTAACATAGAATTGTTTTATTTATGCAAAGATCTTTGATCGAATCGAGCTCCTTAGAAATAAAGGAGTTCAAGATTTTTTGTCCGGAAGTCTTCTAAGCCGATCGAGACTATACCAATCAAGCTACTCCCAAGTCGAATCAACCCCGTAAATTCATACGGATGAATTTCAAGCAGAAAGAGAGGTCAAGAGGTTCTCATACCGTAAGAGACCCTTCATCCTCGCCAAGAGGAGAGCCACCGGAAAAACCTGTGTCAACCCCTCTCACACACCCTCCCGAATCCACACCGTAAATAGAACCAACCCCAGTAACCATTCCTCGATCATCAGAGGTTTACTTGATCGCTCTAATCAAGAAATATACTTGGACCAAAAATTAAAAACAAAATAACCCTCTAATCGTTGAAGAACTCAGGGTGCCTCAGTCTTCGGTCATCCCACCCTTCGTGCCCCCTATAGAAATACAGATTGAAGAGGACGGTGACTGTGATTTAAGGGATTTCGACGCTATCCAGAAGAGAAACGACTCGATAGCCATCCGAGTTCTGCTTCTACTTCAACACCCAAAGGACCCACCCCAAATAAATCTCCCACAACTGAAACTATACACGCAGACCCCATCCCTCCCGAACAGCCCACTCTCTCTCCTGAAAGGCCGAGACTTTCCCCCGAACGACCCGGTCCCTTAGGTCGAAAGTTACCATGCCGAGGTCGTGGGATCTCCGACCTGTGGGCCCCAGTTCAATGCCAACTTCCCTTCGACCTCTCTTGAGCTTTCGCTTTCGAAACACCGACGACCACCGGTTTAGTGATCATACTGATTGGAAATCTTCTCGATGAGGGATGAGCTATTTAGCTAAGGTAAATAACAACAATCTCTTCTTCCTCTATATCTCTGTTTTCCTTTGAATATTTGGACATTTGACTTGAATATTTTGAAAATATGAAGGTTAATGTCTTTGTTTTGGACGATTGCGTCCCGAGACACATAAATGGAGAAAGCCGAGGAAGATTTCATGAGACAAGAGATAAATATGTTGAAATCGACCTTGGACCGAGAGAGAGTTTCGGTCGTGAAGATGCTTTTTCATACCATCAACGGTCTTCAAATGTAATTAGATCGGGCTAGGATGGATTTGAAGACATCCGATGGCGAATTAAGGGCCACACGATGGGATGGGTTGGTCATGCGTCAAGCCGCCTAACAAACTCGATCGACTGAACTATTTGGTTTGGTTGAAGAAAACTTACTCTCAAGGCAAAAATGAGGAGTTTTCTTCACCAACCAAGCTTGGTCATACAACTGGTGAGGCCGAGACGAAGGCTCAAGATTTAAGCACGAAGGCATAAGGCCAAACGTCACAAGCTCCGCCACAAAATAAAGGATCTTGAGGACGAGGTCCTCTTCTCGATCAAGAGCTCCTAAGCGCATTCAAAGTGACTCTGAGGACTCTGGACGAACTTAATGTGAAATCATGAAGGTATATTCGGAGGGTATGAAGATTGCCGAGAGCGAGGAAAAGAAAAGCTATCTACGTTTCATTGGACCCAGATCGCTTTCAACTCCGATGATGAAGGTGGTGCTCGAATGTTCATTCTGTTTTTGTTCTATGTAATAATTTAACTACTTTTAAGCTTTTTATGTTCATGTAATTAATTTATGATTGAATTGAATGAATGAGCGTTTTATATTATTGATAAATCTTTTAACTGTCTTGATTATGACTTTTGTTTTGATCAATTTCTTGTCAATAATTCAAGATCAATAAATTTGAACCCAACTAGTGAATCGAGATATGGCATATAACAGCTTAACTTATGAAATGAAGTGAATTAAATTTTCTGAGATGAGATTCAACTTAATCGAACCGAATGAACTGAACTCAACACTTAAACAAAATAAAGTAATGTATACTCACCTGCATCAAGAGTGAGATCGATCACCATGTGAGAGGTAAATTTGGCCGATCCTCCTTACACCATCGTAATCTTGCTTACCACTTGGGTATAACAAGTATATAAGGACCAAGATATAAGGATCAATAGTGACCATTGACTTACCACCCCGATAAGATCAATATAGATCATAAGGACCTTAGGCTACCATCGAATGGGCAAATGAGTCCTACCATACCTCCTTACACCATAGTGACCTTGGGGACAACAGGACCGGGATCAATAGTGACCATCGACTTACCACCCCGATAAGATCAATATAGGATCAAAAGGACCTTGGGCTACCATCGAATGGCCAATGAGTCCTACCATACCTTCTTACACCATAGTGACCTTAGGACAAACAGACCGGGATCAATTATGAAAAAGTAACCTTTTATTAATAACGAACAATCGTATGCGGACTTCCTGAAACCGACTTAATCTTTATTGAAAATATTTCAAGCCCGCCAAAGATGCCAAGTATTCTTGATCTCGGAACCATCGAAAGTGCCTTTAACCGATAAGTACACGGCTTTGGTACTTGATCACTTCATATGGCCCTTCCCGATTCTAAGATTAGCTTTCTGTGTGTTTTGAGGCGTAGAAGCTTTGGCTTCTAAGGATCTAAGTCTCCTACTGAATCTACGAAGTTTGAACCCTTTGTTATAATGTTTGGCCACCCTTCGTTGATAAGCGTACCCAATTTGAGCAAAGCTTCCTCTCTCGACTTAAATCTCAGCAGTCCAAGTTAACTTTCGATCCTTCGTCGTTGTAGATTTCTTTGAATTGACTTACTCAAGACTTGGAGATCCGATTTGACCGACTAAGGCATCGCATACCATAGGCCAATCGGAAGGGCGAATCTCCGTAGTAGTCCTTGGTGTAGTAGTCGGTATGCCCACAAAGACGCTTCAAAGAATTCTTCCGCCATCTCCCTTAGCTTCATCCAATCACGCTTGATTCCGCTTCAACAATGCGTCCGTTGGTCACCTCGACTTGCCCATTCGACCGTGGATGAGCCACGAAGTCTTCTTGTGTTGAATCCCGGATCATTCAAAAATTCTTCAAATTTTGAACCCATTTAACCGGCTTCCGTTGTCCGATATCAACACCTTAGGGATCCCGGCGAAACACCACAGACTCTCTTTTATAAACTTTAGGCACTCTGTTCGTTATCGATCAAGTGGTTTTTCCTCTACCCACTTAGTCATATAATCAATAAAGAACTACGACGAAGTTAACACGACCTTTAGCTTTAGGTAACTATCCCAATATATCCACCCCTGAGATAAATGAAGGGTATAGGAGATAAAATAGAGTATAGCTCTTCCGGTGGCTGATGTGGGATTGAACTATTGAGCTGACATTTTTCACATTTCTTGACGTACTCTGTAGCTTTTTTGAAAATTGTAGGCCAATAGTATCCTTGTCAAGTATTTTTATGAGCCAAAGACTTGGCGACCATATGATCACCAAGAATACCTTCATGAACCTCAAGAAGAGCATACTCGCCCGGACGGAACCAAACATTTCAACAACGGTGAAGAAAATGCCAATCGATAGAGATCCCCATCAATAAGACTAAAATTGGCACTCTTCAGACTTAATCTTCTTTTCACAAAGATCTCGATCCGAAGGAAGGACGCCATCATCGCCAAATACTCGATGTAGGGGTCATCCAATGACTAGATCGCTTCGATACACATCACCGCTTCGTGTTGAACACTTTCGTCAGCCGCAAAACTTCCAAATATACCGATCCATGAAAAACATCTCAGATCAGTAGTGGCCGACTTTCGACAATGCATCGGCAATAGAATTGTCATTACGCTCTATACTCTGAAACTCATACGGTTTAAATATTGAAGTTGGTCTCTTAATTTCGCTAGATATTTGATCATTCGGGTCCCACGAGCTTCATAATCTCCCGACAACTGTTTAACGACCAACTGAGAATCACTATAGATAATCAACTGTTGGACTTCGAGACTCTTCGCCAATCGGACACCTGCTAACACCGCTTCGTACTTAGCTTCATTGTTCGTCGCTTTAAACGCGAATCTGATGGCCTGCTGGACCTTGAATCCTTCCGGTCTTATTAAGATAATTCCTGCTCCACTAACAGTCATCGTAGAGGATCCATCTGCATACAGCGTCCACGCCTTCTCGACCATGAAGAAGCGGCGATCGCCTCGATCGTAAAATTCACCGACAACTCAAGATCTCGCCGGTGAACGAGCATTCTACCATAAAAGTCGGCCAGGCTTGGCCTTTGATGGCGATTCGGGATGATACTCGATAAAAATTGGGATAACTCCATAGTCCACGCCGCTAGTCCGCCTCGAGACCTCCGGCTTGCCCATCACCTTCTTCAATGGGTCGATCCGTAGTAGGCGACCAGAGTCGACCTTGAAAATATTGCCAAGCTTTCTACGGCAATTATTAAAGCAAAGGCAAATTTCTCAATATTTGGATACCGGTTTCAAAGATCTCGTGGGACGTGGGCCGACATAATAGGCCGGATCTTCGCTTCCCACCGATCTCCGAACCATCACCGCTCCAACCGCCAATGAACTTTGCTGCAAGGTATAAATATAAGGTCTCTCGGGCAAAGGTGCTTTACCAATAAAGCGAAGAAGAAGATGATATGTCTTTATGCTTGGAAGGCGTCTTCACACCAAGTCCACTGGAACGACTTCGCATTTTTCTATCCCTTCAATGTGTCAAAGAAAGGAAGGCATCTCTCCGCAGATTTAGCGACGAACCTCCTCAAAGTCAGAATCCTACCAACCGACGTTGGACGCCCTTGAATGACCGAGGAGTCTTCATGTCAAGAATGGCCCGGATCTTCTCGGATTGGCCTCGATGCCTTTCGGTGACAGATAACCTAGAAACTTTCCAAAGACCAAGGCCGAAAGTACATTTGGCCGGATTGAGTCTCAATTCGACGATAACGAGCGATCCGAAAGCATTCCTCCAGTCATCCAAATGCTTATGAATCTGCATGCTCTTTACGATCATGTCATCTACATAAACTTCCATGTTCCTCCCCAGCTGCCTATCGAAGATGAAATTCATCATCCTTTGGTAGGTAGCTCCAGCATTTATGAGGCCAAAAGTCATTTTTTGTAGGCATACACCGAGCGGTGTGTAATGAACGTTGTCTTTAGAATGTCTTCTTTTGCACATGGATATTTGATGATAACTGAAAAAGCATCCATAAAACTTAGTAATGCATACCTCAAGTGGCATCGATGAGCCGATCGATATGGGGCAGAGGATAAAAGTCCTTCGGACAAGCTTTATTGAGATCGGTGTAGTCGATGCAAACCCGCCACTTTCCATTCTGCTTCTGCACCAACACCACATTTGCTATCCATTCGGGTAATCAATCTCGTAGATGAAGTCGTGACTAATAATTTCGCATGACCTCCTCATCGATGATCTTCGTCGCTCTCGAGCAAATATCCGCTTCTTCCGATTTAACCGCTTCTTCAAAGGATCTATCTCCGATTTATGCTCAAAGAACCTTTCTGCTTAACTCCGGGCATGTCTTGTGGCTCCTATGTAAAAATATCAAGATAACATCGTAAGAGTTCCATAAGGTTCGTTCAAGAGGTTCTGCAGACTGAACCAATCCTCACCGCTCTTGTCGACTTCAGATGACCAACTCAATCTCCTCCGTCCCTCCAATGAGGATCACCAACGAAAGCCGCTTCTCGGTGAAGGGTTCGATCTCAATTGCCATCGTTTTTTCTATTTATCGACCCCATTCGGATGAAATAACAAAGATTCGATAACATCGCTCGGCGGTCTAAGTCACCCACCACCTCTCCTACTCCATGCGCAGTGGGGAATTTGATTTTGAAATGTGGGATGGAGGTCACAACTTGAAGAAGAGTCACAACGAGGTCTTCCTGAATGGCGTTGTAGGCCGAATCCACATGCACAACATAAAATTTACACATTATCTCTACCTGCTGAGGGGCCGTGCCGAAGATAACCGGGAGTTCAATAGTGCCTGCAACTTTGACGGGGTCGTTGCCGAAACCATATAGAGGAGCCTCCTGTCCGACCTCCATTTTGTGCCCATTGAGATGCATCCTCTGGTAAGCATGGGCATAAAGAATGTCCACCGAAGATCCGTTATCTATCATCATGCGTTTCACATCCACCGAGCCTACTTGCGCTGTGATCACCAATGCCCCTTCATACGGTTCGATGGGCTCAAGGATAATCCGATCCAGTAAATGATACGACGGTTCTCGAAAAGGTCTCAATCTTCGTGGTAGCATCATCATCGACATGACCGAATCAAGATAAGCCCTTCTCTTCTTCCCTACTAACTTCCCAACAGACCCACCAGTTATTACATCAACGACTTGCCTTGGCGGTGGTATTGGAGCATTTTGAATGGGTGGTGCTTGAACCGTTTCGAATCCAGACGATTGATGTCTGGCGACCTGGCGGTCCCTTCTCACCACATCTTTGAATCAATAGCGACTTTTAATCTTGCTCTCCACAAAATCCTTTAAATTACAACACTCATTAGTGTCATGACCAGCAGCTTGATGATAACCACAATATTTACGAGGGTTGCCATGTCCCGTCCTGTAATTATCACGAGGTGGCTCAAAGAAAGGCTGGTTTCTGATCTGATCCAAAATTATCGACCTCTCCGTATTCAATTGGGTGTAGACCTTATTAACCTTCGGGGTAGAAACAGGTGTACGACTGCTGCCTTGTCGCCACGAGTTATTGTATTTCTTCGAACTACCTTCTGCTCCTTGGTTGTACGCCCCCACTCTTCTCTGATCAACATCAGTCTTGGGAACCTCTACCTCCTTTAATCGGCTCAGAGAAGGATTTTTCAGACTATTCATAGCCTCTTCTACAACAATATAGCCTTCTGCCTTGTCAAAGGCTTCTGCTAGGCTTTTCGGATGATGAAACATCAACTTCTTTACCAATTTCTCCGATTTAACCAGATCTAGCCCATTCTGGAACAAACCAACAGCTTGGAGATCATTAAGGTCTGACACCTGACCGACTGCTTCCCTAAACCTCTTTACATATTGGCCTAAAGATTCATTTGTGAATCACGGGGATCATCTTAAAGAAAGCATGTAGGTTTTCCCCTTCTTCGGTTGCTTCCAAAACGTGCATGGAACTTATCACAAAGCTCGGTCCACGAGGAAATCGAATCCGATGGTAAAGTCCCCATCCATTGTCTTGCGTCTTTTCTCAACGTCGTGACAAAAGTGTGACACTTGGTAGCATCAGTGAAGTCATAGTAATCCATTAGCCGGTCAAACGCCTGACTATGGTCATAGGGATCTCCGGACCCATCATAGCTTTCCATACGAGGCAACTTTTTGGTAATATCTGCATTCTCCTTGAGAATATCGGCGGAAAAAGGGGACGCCTTCTTTCCAGGAGTGTCCTTCACCTGTTGGACCTCAGCCAACTGCTTTCGGAGTTCTTTCAACTTCTTTACCAGAAAATCAACACCTTCGGGTTGTGATGAGATCTCCCTCTCTCGAGCGACATTAGGCCTTGGAATGGAACGACCTCTCCTCGCCGATCCCTTTGCCGCCTTGTGGGACTTCTTGATCTACTAGGGTGTATAATCTCATCCTCATGATGAGAACGGTTGTGTCGGTACTCTCCCCTTCGGGTTTCTGGCACGATTTCTCTCGACCTGCTTCTTCGTCTTTCATCGTTGCGTTGCAGTGAACCAACGACCATCAGTGCCTTCTTCGAGGCTAAGGGTGTTCTGCTCTTCGATCTCCTCCTATTGTGAGAACGATCTCTAGACACATGCATAGTGTAAGACCCCGAAATTTTTTAAATAAAAAGGAATTTCCTTTATTTATTATTTTGAAATAGTAAGGGTTGATTTGATTAATGTGGATAGTTAAGGGTTAAATACATAAATATTTCAAAATAAGCAAGTGGTTATAAAATATTCATTTTGTGGGGAATATTCGTTTGGTCGTGGAATATTCGCTTTGTCGGGGAATATTAAATGCGGCGGTAGTATGACCATGTGTGGGCCCCATGTGAAAGCGATTGGATGAAGAAAGCGACAAATATAAGTTGGTTAAAAAATCTGGCGTAGTTATTACAGAATTAAGGTTGTTGGAATACCCGGTGGTTAAAATACTGATAATCTGGCGTGGTTGCACGGTAGCACGCGGTATTGCTGATATTGTTGAATTATTGATCCTTACGTGAAGGCACTACTCAATAATTTTCACGGTGAATTCTTATTCGATATTTTATTTTATTGATTGATAATTCTTTGCGTTGATATTTTATATTATTGTTGTTCAATAATTGTCAATTGCACATTATCTCCATTATCGGATTAATAATTCATATTATTTGAATAATATTATTAGATAGCATTATTGGCAATGTCTAGAAAGTTACATCGAGGAGAGGTTTGGTCACCTAATTAATTGCGCGCGATAAGGAGAAATCCTTATCGGAAAGCCCCTCTTTCACAGGAGCGGCTGGTTGTCATAATTGTGATTACGTAATATTATTTGTGAATAATTAATTATTGATTCATATGATAAAGAAATATTTATTTTATGTGGATATAAATGATGGATTTATTTATGTGGTTATAAATGAAGAAATTATTGTTGAGGTGTTTTATCGATATTTTACCGCATTGGAGGTATTAAAAATTAAATCGGGGTTTTGAGATATATTCTTGGGGATTATAATTTTTTAATCAAATAGTTGGATTAATAGTAATTTTGGATATGTTATACATATATAAGTTGAGTATATGTCCACAAATTTTGAACGAATTAAAATGTACGAATGATTTGTTATGAATTTTTAAGAATTATACGATTAGGAAATTAGGGATTATAATTGATTTTGGTGGAAAATTCTAGAATTGAGTGGGCCCCACTTGTGGTTGGTGAAGAAATGTGCTGAATTTTATTTCAAATGTGGTGGGTGGCAATAGTAGCGAGTAAAAGCCATCGGTGCTTGGTCAAGTGCCTTGGTGGGCTAACATTTTCTATAAATAGAGGGCTAAGTTAGAATTGAAAATCACACGAAACAAGTTTTTCTCTTTCTCTCTCTATATTATTGGCGTATTTTGTGAGTATTTAGATACTTTGAGAGTTCTTTATTGGTACAAGTTTCATTCGACATCACTTCCGACCTTTCCTCCGGAAATCTTGATTCTTTGAGGTAAGGGATATTATTTTTTTCGTAATGATATTATTTCTTGATATCATTATCTTTGAAATGTTGATCCGAGGTTTTATCAAATTTGGAACTTTTTCATGTCGGGGTTACTATTCATGAGTTCTTATTCACGAGTTTCTTATTCATGAGTTACTTATTCATGAGTTCTTATTCACGAGTTCTTATTCATGATTCTTATTCACGAGTTCTATTAAATGAAAGCGTGAAAATGTTTTTTGTGGAATTTCTATCTTTTGGTGTAGATTTCTTATTCACGTATTCACGTATCTGGCACTATTCACGTATCTGACACTTTATTCATCGAAAAATAAAATTTCTTCTTTTAAGTCAAAATATCTATTACGGATACTAGCTTTGATTGTATCCGTGTTTTGATCATTCTTGAATTTTACACCACTATGATTATTTTTGAGGTATTGTTGGACATGGATAAAACAAAATACGAATCCTTAATCCTTAATCCTTGTCATTTTGTTTCCTTTGGATTCGTTCTTTAAAATATATTTTCATCATCCTCGGTCTTAAATGATGATATTATTGAATATCTTTGGCTTTTGTAGTGCAAAGATGAATGATTTCTGAAGAATATCTTTGGCTGTAGTGCAAAGATGAGCAGTGTTTAAATGAACATGATGGTGATGAATATCTTTGGCTGTAGTGCAAAGATGAGCAGTGTTGAGATGAACATGATGAGTGATGAATATCTTTGGCTGTAGTGCAAAGATGAATGTTTGATTTGAGATGAATATTGATTGATGTTCTGGGGATAAAATTTTGATGATGAACTTTTAAATTCATAGATTATAGTAGATTTCATTCTCTACGTAACTCTTCTATGAATTATTATTTCATTGCGAATATTGATTTAAAACTTGTTGTCTATTGTATTCTATTAAATTTTTCCTGTTGAAGACTAACGATAATTTGTTGTATATTATCTTAGTCGTAATATTCTTTTCTTGAGCTAGTTGAGCTCACCCTTTTCCTTTTGTTCCATTCTTCTCGGGAGGCGAGAATATAGCGAGTATGCAGTCGGGGGTATGGAATGAAGGTTTTAGAAAGGATTGTTTAGTAGTCCTCACCATTTTTGTAAAATAATGTATCAATAAATGTGATGAGGATTTATGTGAGTATAAATATTATACAGAAGATAATATTTGTATTTAAACTCACAGATTTCTTGTTGTAATAATAAAGTTGTAGTTGTTTACATACCGTGTATTGACAACTTTCGGAATGGGTGATGTATACCTATTTTGGGGGCGTCGCGGTTGGTATCGAGCTTAGGGATATGATCTCTGGCGGAGATCGGGGAATAGAACTAGGAGGGGAGGCAGAGTAAATCCTTGCTAGTGTGTCCTACTAAGCTTATTTGTTAGTTGGTCGAGTATATAGGGATATTATGTGATATATTGATTTCCTTAATTAACCCTTGTTTTATGGCGGTATTTGAGAATGTCGTGAGAATAATATGATGGAGTAAATGAGGAAGTGGATGATGCTGTCTTTACCAAGCGAGGAGAGCGTGCTGACAGTGGCAATGTTCCTCCTGTGAACAACACCACATTGGCGAGATGATGAGCGAGGGGATGTTTAGAAGCTTTTTGCGATTCATGCAAAATCGAGACGAGGAGACTTCGTGTTCAAAATCTGAGGAGAAATGATAGCAATTCACGGGTTGTCACGACAAGCGATTCAAAAAGTTGGGACCACGAATTTAAGGAAAGCGAGATCCGATCATGGCGGAAACATGGGTCAAACAAATTACCAAGATATTCGATGTCTTGGGATGCGGAGAACGAAGGAAGGTTCATTCGCCACCTTTATGTTAAAGTGGCGGCGGACTCTTGGTGGGATGCGTGAAGCGTACCCATCGAGCCTTTTCGGCATGTCTTGGGAGGCGTTTGAGAGACTATTTAATGACAAATACTTTCTGAAAGTGTTCGTCGTATGAAGGAAGTGGAGTTCATCAGATTAGAGCAAAACAACATGGCGGTGTCTCGATGCGAGGCAAAGTTTGCGAGTTATCGGTTTGCACCTCATTTGGTGGAGAATGAGGAGCATTATGGCGGATGTTTCTTAGAGGTTTGAAAAACGGCGTACGTCGATATCTCATTTCTCATAAACTTTCTCTTTATTCGGATGTTTAAGCAGGCTCAATTATTAGGCGAGATAGCGAAATACGGTCAGTTGAGGACCATAACCGAGGATCGTACCGGAGATAGCGATCAGCAGAATAATGATAACTGCGGAGAAAAAAGCGAGCGGACGAAATGGTAACCACTCTGGTGGTAATCATAGTCGTGAAAAAAGAAGAAGCGAGTCGGGAGGAGATTTAAAAAGAGGAGATTTAACAACGACTATGTGAAGGCAGCGGTCTTGCGTGACAAGCTGGTTCTAAGGGAGGAGAAGCGACCACCGGTCATATGCTACAAATGTGGAAAAGAGGACATATCGGTCAAGCGCCTAGCAGATTCAAGGTATGCTATAGTTGTGGAAAGGAAGGACATATCGCTTTCGAGATTATGCGATAGCGAAACCTAGTTCGGTGAGGGACGGTGACTCAAAAAACATCCCGAGAAAAGTCAAAGTCAGCGATTAGGGAAGGCGTTTGTTGTTGTATTTGGTCATAATCGAGAACCAAGCGAGGTGATCACGGGTAAGCTATTTATAAATTCTTGCGAAGTTTATACCTTACTTGATATTGGTGCTACCCATTCATTTATCTCTCTCTGCGTGTGCTCAGCGTTTAAACTTGACTCAGGAGAAATTAGACTTTGACTATCTGTGGAAACTCCGTTAGGAGAAACTTTCATCACATCCTTTGTTTATAAATCTTGTTTGATTCAAGTTGGCACCATTACCTTACACATTGACCTTATCTCTTTAAAGATACTTGCTTTTGATGTGATTTTAGGGATTGATTGGTTAACTACTCATCATGCCAAAATTGATTGTTTTCGTAAGGTTGTTAGTTTTCATATTCTAACTTGACTGTTATGCAATTCAACAACTAAACCATTAAAATCAATCTTTCATCATATCTAATCATAAAGCTATTCGTTTATTGAAAAGCGGATGTCAAGCTTTCTTAGCCCATGTTATGGATTTGAATAAAGACACGTCAAATTTGAATAATATTCTGTTGTTATTGACTTTCTGGCGTATTTCTGAAGAACTTCCGGTCTACCCCGAGCGTGAAGTTGAATTCTTTATTGATCTTGAACTTGGTACAAAGCCCATTTCTAAAACCCCATATCGAATGGCTCTATTGAACCCAGGAGTTAAAGGTCCAACTCTGAGGAATTGTTGGACATCGGTTTCATTAAATCTAGTACATCTCCTTGGGGTGCTCTGTTTTATTTGTAAAAAGAAAAGGCGGGAGTATGCGACTTTGTATTGACTATCGGGGAATTGAACCATGTCACCATCAAGAATAGGTATCCTCTACCTCGTATTGATGACTTGTTTGACCCGATTCTGAGGGCACAATTCTTTTCAAAAATCGATCTTAGATTACGGATATCATCGGTGAAAATTAGGCGAGGATATTCAAAAGCGCCTTGAGAACTTCGGTATGGGCATTATGAATTCTTAGTCGTGTCTTTCGGACTAACTAATGCTCTGCTGACTTTCATGGATATGATGAACCGAGTATTCAAGGAATATTTGGATCGATTCGTTGTTGTCTTTATTGATGACATCCTTATATATTCCAAAAGTCGTGAAGATCATGAGCACCATTTTGAAATTTGGTACTCAAAAACCCGTGAAAACCAACTATATGCCAAATTGAAGAAATCGAGTTACGGCGAGGAAGTAGCATTTCTTGGGCATCAGTGTCAAAACATGGAGTATCTGATGATCCGGCGAAGATTGAAGCAATACAAAGTTAGGAGAGCAGCAAAGTCGGTGGTTGAAATCACGTAGCTTTTGGGCTTATTTGGTTATTATCGGAGATTCGTGGAAGGGTTTTCTCGAATCGCTACTCCATTAACTTCGACTAACTTTCGAAGGATCTACAAAATTTGTTTGGAATGAAGAATGCGAGAAAAGTTTCAAGAGCTTAAGAGGAGACTTATTTGACTGTTTTAACAATACCATCTGGTTCGGATGGATTTGTTATCTCTGGTGATGCTTGAGGCAAAAGGTTAGGATGTGTTCTCATGCAGCGTGGGAAAGTCATAGCCTATGCCTCATGACAACAACTTAAAGAGTATGAGAGGAATTATCCTACTCGTGATCTAGAGTTTAGCGTGATCGTTTCATATTAAAGATATGGGAGCCTTATCTATATGGGGAGAAAGTGGAGATATATTCGGATCATAAAAGCCTTAAATATTTCTTCACTCAAAAAGAACTCGACATGCGGCGGTGACGTTGGCTCGAGCTATTGAAGACTACGACCACACTATTGATACCATCACGGTAAAAGCGAGCGTGGTGGCGGCGCGTTGAGTAGAAGATCATATCTGCGAGGAGCGAGTGCGATGATGTCAAAGTATCGCATAGAGCCGACTTTAATAGAAAAAGTTAAGGTTGCTCGAGCCCGCAGGCCGGAGGTGATCGTATGAAGAAGAAAGTACTGAAGAAGGAGCTATTAGGAGCGAGAATTGATGAAGAAGGAATACTTGAGTCCACTCTGAACTTTGTGTTCTAACGACTACGATTTGAAGTACAAGATTATGATGGAGGCACACTGATACACCATTTGCAATCCATCCGGAAGTACTAAAATGTATCGTGATCTTGACATACATTTTGGTGGAATAATATGAAGAGAGATTGCAAAGTTTATCTCGATGTGTTTAACTTGCCAGCGTGTAAAGGCGGAGACATCTAGTACCTAAGGGTCCGTTGCAACCACTTGAGATTAGGAATGGAAGTGGGAACACATTACCATGGATTTCGTTACGGGTCTTCCTACGGTTTCTCAAGGCATCAATCTTATTTGGGTTATTGTTGATAGATTAACCAAGTCTGCTCATTTCTTGCCGTCACGGAGACTTATTCCTTGAGCGTCTTGCTTTAGTATATGCGTAAATGAGATCGTGAGGTTGCATGGCATGCTGTATCCATAGTTTTTGGATCGTGACCCAAGATTCACTTCAAGATTTTGGGTTAGCTTGCAAAAAGCTATGGAGCGCAGTTTGCGATTTAGTTGGCATACCATCCCCAAGCAGACGGACGATCGAGAGAGGACTATTCAAACTCTTGAAGATTTATTAAGACTACGTGTCCTAGACTTCAAGAGGCGGTTGGGATAAGTATTTACCATTGGTGGAATTCTCCTACAACAAGCAGTTATCGAGCGCAAGTATAGGTGTGGCTCCATTGAAGCATTATATGGGCCGAAAATGTCGTTTCTCGATATGTTGGGATGAGGTGGGTGAGCTTGACATTGTTGGGACAGAGTTAATGCGTATATGACTCTAGAAAAGATCCAAATGATTCGACAGCGTATAAAGCGGCACAAGATCGACAAAAGAGTTATGCGGATCTTCATCGAAAGGGCGTGGAATTTAATGTGAGGGGATTATGTATTGTTGAGTTCTTTCCATGGAAGGGAGTTACAAGATTTGGGAAGAGAGGAAGCTCGATCCACGATTTATTGGTCCATTTCAAATTCTTGGCCAAAGTAGGAAATGTAGCCTATAGACTTGCGTTACCTCAAAGTATGTCTCGTGTTCATAATGTGTTTCACATATCATGTACTTCGTAAATATGTGAAAGACCGAACCACGTTATTGAGTTAGAAGCAGGACGAGATAATAGAGAAGACTTAGCGTATGATGAGGAGGTCAAGATCTTGGATAGGAAGGAGCATGTCTACAGCGCGTGAAAGGTCATACCACAAGTTAAAGTTTTGTGGAGGAATAAATGCTTTATAGAGAAATGACACGGGAATTGGAAAGCGGAAATGAAAGCGAGGTATCCTCACCTTTGAAAACACGAGTCGTCGTCGATTTCGAGGACGAAATTTCATAAGGAGGGAGGTTGTAAGACCGAAATTTTTAAATAAAAGGAATTTCCTTTATTTATTATTTTGAAATAGTAAGGGTTGATTTGATTAATGTGGATAGTTAAGGGTTAAATCATAAATATTTCAAAATAAGCAAGTGGTTATAAAATATTCATTTTTGTCGGGAATATTCGTTTGGTCGTGGAATATTAAATGCTTTGTCGGGGAATATTAAATGCGGACCAGTATGACCGTAATGTGTGGGCCCATGTGAGCGATTGGATGAAGAAAGCAGCAAATATAAGTTGGTTAAAAATAGCAGGCGTAGTTATTCTGAATTAAAATTTGTTGGAATACCCGGTGGTTAAAATCTGATGTCTGGCGTGGTTGCCGCGATGGCTTGCGGTATTGCGCGTATTGTTGAATTATTGATCCTTACGTGAAGGCCTTTACTCGATAATTTTTCACGGTAATTCTTATTCGATATTTTATTTTATTGATTGATAATTCTTTGCGTTGATATTTTATATTATTGTTGTTCGATAATTGTCCTTTGCACATTATCTCCATTATCGGATCAATAATTCATATTATTTGAATAATATTATTAGATAGCATTATTGGCGATGTCTAGAAAGTTACATCGAGGAGAGGTTTGGTCACCTAATTGCGGCGCCCGAAGGAGAAATCCTTATCGGGAAGCCCCTCTTTCTGAGGAGCGGCTGGTTGTCATAATTGTGATTACGTAATATTATTTGTGAATAATTAATTATTGATTCATATGATAAAGAAATATTTATTTTATGTGGATATAAATGATGGATTTATTTATGTGGTTATAAATGAAGAAATTATTGTTGAGGTGTTTTATCGGTATTTTGCAGATTGGAGGTATTAAAAATTAAATCGGGGTTTTGAGATATATTTTGGGGTTATAATTTTTAATCAAATAGTTGGATTAATAGTAATTTTTGGGTATGTTATACATACATAAGTTGAGTATATGTCCACAAATTTTGAGCGAATTAAAAATGCACGAATGATTTGTTATGAATTTTAAGAGGTGTCGATTAGGAAATTAGGGTTTATAATTGATTTTGGTGGAAAATTCTAGAATTGAGTGGGCCCCACTTGTGGTTGGTGAAGAAATGTGCTGAATTTTATTTCAAATGTGGTGGGTGGCAATAGTAGCGAGTAAAGCCATCGGTGTGGTCGAAATGCCTTGGTGGGCTAACATTTTTCTATAAATAGAAATTTAAGTTAGAATTGAAAATCACACGAAACAAAGTTTTCTCTCTTCTCTCTCTATATTATTGGCGTATTTTGTGAGTATTTAGATACTTTGAGAGTTCTTTATTGGATCTACAAGTTTCATTCGACATCACTTGAGCCTTTCCTTAGAAATCTTGATTCTTTGAGGTAAGGGATATTATTTTTTTTTTCGTAATGATATTATTTCTTGATATCATTATCTTTGAAATATTGATCTGAAGTTTTTATCAAATTTGGAACTTTTTCATGTCGGGGTTACTATTCATGAGTTCTTATTCACGAGTTCTTATTCATGAGTTCTTATTCACGAGTTCTTATTCACGATTCTTATTATTAATTCTATTAAGCGTGAAAATGTTTTTTGTGGAATTTCTATCTTTTGGTGAAAATGTTTTTTTAGAATTCTATCTTATTTCACGTATCGGCCTTTATTCACGTATCTGACCTTATTCACGTATCTGACCTTTATTCATCGAAAAATAAAATTTCTTCTTTTCGTCAAAAAATATCTAATACGGATACTAGCTTTGATTGTATCCGTGTTTTGATCATTCTTGAATTTTACACCACTATGATTATTTTTGAGGTATTGTTGGACATGGATAAAACAAAATACGAATCCTTAATCCTTAATCCTTGTCATTTTGTTTCCTTTGGATTCGTTCTTTAAAAATATTTTTCATCATCCTCGGTCTTAAATGATGATATTATTGAATATCTTTGGCTGTAGTTGTAGTGCAAAGAATATGAATGATTCTGAAGAATATCTTTGGCTTTGTAGTGCAAAGATGAGCATGAGTGTTTAAATGAACATGACCGGTGATGAATATCTTTGGGCTTTGTAGTGCAAAGATGAGCAGTGTTGAGATGAACATGATGATTGATGAATATCTTTGGCTGTAGTGCAAAGATGAATATTTGATTTGAGATGAATATTGATTGATGTTCTGAGGATAAAATATTGATGATGAATTTATTAAATTCATAGATTATAGTAGATTTCATTCTCTACGTAACTCTTCTTATGAATTATTATTTCATTGCGAATATTGATGCGAAACTTGTTGTCTATTGTGATACATTAAATTTTTCCTGTTGAAGACTAACGATAATTTGTTGTATATTATCTTAGTCGTAATATTCTTCTTGAGCTAGTTGAGCTCACCCTTTTCCTTTTGTTCCATTCTTCTCGGGAGGCGAGAATATAGCGATGCTGAGTGGGGGGTATGGAATGAAGGTTTTAGAAAAGGATTGTTTAGTAGTCCTCACCATTTTTGTAAAATAATGTATCAATAAATGTGATGAGGATTTATTTGAGTATAAATATTATCAGAAGATAATATTTGTATTTAAACTCACAGTTTTCTTGTTGTAATAATAAAGTTGTAGTTGTTTACGTACCGTGTATTGTGACTTTCGGAATGGGTGATGTATATACTATTTTGGGGGGCGTCGCGGTTGGTATCGAGCTTAGGGATATGATCTCTGGCGGAGATCGGGGAATAGAACTAGGAGAGGAGAGGCGAGTAAATCCTTGCTAGTGTGTCTACTAAGCTTATTTGTTAGTTAGTCGATATATAGGGATATTATGTGATATATGATTTCCTTAATTAACCCCTTGTTTTATGGCGGTATTTGAGAATGTCATTGAGAAATATGATGGAGTAAATGAGAGCCCAGTGGAGATGCTGTCTTTACTTTGAGCGAGGAGAGCGTGCTGACTGACAATGTGGCAATGTTCCTCTGTGAAACAACACCCTTTGGCGAGATGATGAGCGAGGGGATGTTTAGAAGCTTTTTGCGGTTCATGCAAAAATCGAGACGAGGAGACTTCGTGTTCAAAATCTGAGGAGAAATGATAGCGATTCACGGGTTGTCACTGACCCAGCGATTTGAAAAGTTGGGACCACGAATTTAAGGAAAGCGGATCCGATCATCATGGCGGAAACATGGGTCAAACAAATTACAAGATATTCGATGTCTTGGGGATGCGGAGAACGAAGGTTCCATTCGCCACCTTTATGTTAAAGTGGCGGCGGGACTCTTGGTGGGATGCGTGAAGCGTACCCATCGAGCCTTTTCGGCGTATGTCTTGGGAGGCGTTTTGAGACTATTTAATGACAAATACTTTCACGAAAGTGTTACGTCGTATGAAGGAAGTGGAGTTCATGATTAGAGCAAAACAACATGGCGGTGTCTCGATGCGAGGCAAAGTTTGCGAGTTATCGGTTTGCACCTCATTTGGTGGAGAATGAGAGCGTATGGCGGATGTTTCTTAGAGGTTTGAAACGGCGTCGTCGATATCTCATTTCTCATAAACTTTCTCTTTATTAGGATGTTGTAAGCGAGGGCTCAATTATTAGGCGAGATACGAAATACGGTCGGTTGAGGACCATAACGAGGATCGTACCGGAGATAGCGATCAGCAGAATAATGATAACTGCGGAGAAAAGCAGAGCGGACGAAATGGTAACCACTCTGGTGGTAATCATAGTCGTGAAAAGCGAAGAAGAAGCGAGTCGGGAGGAGATTTTAAAAAGGAGATTTAACGACGACTATGTGAAGGCAGCAGTCTTGCGTGACAAGCTGGTTCTAAGGAGGAGAAGCGACCACCGGTCGTATCTTCTACAAATCACGGAAAAGAGGACATATCGGTCAAGCGCCCTACAGTTCAAGGTATGCTATAGTTGTGGAAAGGAAGGACATATCGCTTTCGAGATTATCGATGGCGAAACCTAGTTATTGAGGGACGGTGACTCGAAAAACATCCCGAGAAAAATCGAAAGTCAGCGATTAGGAAGAAGGCGTTTGTTGTATTTGGTCATAATCGAGAACCAAGCGAGGTGATCACGGGTAAGCTATTTATAAATTCTTGCGAAGTTTATACCTTACTTGCAATCTGCGGTGCTACCCATTCATTTTTATCTCTCTGCGTGTGCTCAGCGTTTAAACTTGACTCAGGAGAAATTAGACTTTGACTATCTGTGGAAACTCAGTTAGGAGAAACTTTCATCACATCCTTTGTTTATAAATCTTGTTTGATTGAGTTGGCACCATCACCTTACACATTGACCTTATCTCTTTAAAGATACTTGCTTTTGATGTGATTTTAGGGATTGATTGGTTAACTACTCATCGTACCAAAATTGATTGTTTTTCGTAAGGTTGTTAGTTTTCATATTCTAACTTGACTTTGTTATGCAATTCAAACAACTAAACCATTAAAATCAATCTTTATCATATCTAATCATAAAAGCTATTCGTTTATTGAAAAAGCGGATGTCAAAGCTTTCTTAGCCCATGTTATGGATTTGAATAAAGACACGTCAAATTTGAATAATATTTCTGTTGTTATTGACTTTCTGGCGTATTTCTGAAGAACTTCCGGTCTACCCCGAGCGTGAAGTTGAATTCTTTATTGATCTTGAACACAGTACAAAGCCCATTTCTAAAACCCCATATCGAATGGCTCTATTGAACTTGAGGAGTTAAAGGTCCAATTCTGAGGAATTGTTGGACATCGGTTTCATTAAATCTAGTACATCTCCTTGGGGTGCTCTGTTTTATTTGTAAAAAAAAAAAGGCGGGAGTATGCGACTTTGTATTGACTATCGGGAATTGAACCATGTCACCATCGAGAATAGGTATCCTCTACCTCGTATTGATGACTTGTTTGACCCGATTCTGAGGGCACTGATTCTTTTCAAAAATCGATCTTAGATTACGGATATCATCGGTGAAAATTAGGCGAGGATATTCGAAAAAAGCGCCTTGAGAACTTCGGTATGGGCATTATGAATTCTTAGTCGTGTCTTTCGGACTAACTAATGCTCCTGCTGACTTTCATGGATATGATGAGCAAGTATTGAGGAATATTTGGATCGATTCGTTGTTGTCTTTATTGATGACATCCTTATATATTCAAAAGTCGTGAAGATCATGAGCACCATTTGAAATTTGGTACTCGAAACCCGTGAAAACCAACTATATGCCAAATTGAAGAAATCGAGTTACGGCTTGAGGAAGTAGCATTTCTTGGGCATCAGTGTCAAAACATGGAGTATCTGTTGATCCGTGAAGATTGAAGCAATCTGAAGTTAGAACAGCAAAAGTCGGTGGTTGAAATCACGTAGCTTTTGGGCTTATTTGGTTATTATCGGAGATTCGTGGAAGGGTTTTCTCGAATCGCTACTCCATTAACTTCGACTAACTTCGGAAGGATCTGAAAATTCGTTTGGAGGCGAAGAATCGAGAAAAGTTTCAAGAGCTTAGAGGAGACTTATTTGGCACTTTGTTCTAACAATACCATCTGGGTTCGGATGGATTTGTTATCTCTGATGATCTTGGGCAAAGGGTTAGGATGTGTTCTCATGCAGCGTGGGAAAGTCATAGCCTATGCCTCATGACAACTTAAAAAGAGTATGAGAGGAATTATCCTACTCGTGATCTAGAGTTAGCGGCCCGATCGTTTCAGCGTTAAAGATATGGAGGCTTATCTCATATGGGGAGAAAGTGGAGATATATTAGGATCATAAAAGCCTTAAATATTTCTTCACTCAAAAAAGAACTCGACACATGCGGCGTGACGTTGGCTCGAGCTATTGAAGACTACGACCACTTTATTGATACCATCACAGTAAAAGCGAGCGTGGTGGTGGCGCGTTGAGTAGAAGATCATATCTTGGAGCGAGTGCGATGATGTCAAGTATCGCGTAGAGCCCGACTTTAATAGAAAAAGTTAAGGTTGCTCGAGCCGCAGGCCGGAGGTGATCGTATGAAGAAAAACAAGAAGGAGCTATTAGGGCGAGAATTGATGAAGAAGGAATACTTGAGTCCACTCTAGACTTTGTGTTCTAACGACTACGATTTGAAGTCAAGATTATGATGGAGGCACTGATACACCATTTGCAATCCATCTGGAAGTACTAAAATGTATCGTGATCTTGACATACATTTTGGTGGAATAATATGAAGAGAGAGATTGCAAAGTTTATCTCGATGTGTTTAACTTACCCAGCGTGTAAAGGCGGAGCATCTAGTACCTAAGGGCCGTTGCAACCACTTGAGATTAGGAATGGAAGTGGGAACACATTACCATGGATTTCGTTCTGGTCTTTCTACGGTTTCTCAAGGCATCAATCTTTATTTGGGTTATTGTTGATAGATTAACCAAGTCTGCTCATTTCTTGCGTCGTCGGAGACTTATTCCTTGAGCGTCTTGCTTTAGTATATGCGTAAATGAGATTGTGAGGTTGCATGGCATGGCATACTGTATCCATAGTTTTGGATCGTGACCCAAGATTCACTTCAAGATTTTGGGTTAGCTTGCAAAAAGCTATGAGCGCAGTTTGCGATTTAGTTGGCATACCATCCCCAAGCAGACGGATGATCGAGAGAGGACTATTTGAACTCTTGAAGATTTATTAAGACTACGTGTCTAGACTTCAAAAGGCGGTTGGGATAAGTATTTACCATTGGTGGAATTCTCTACAACAGCAGTTATCGAGAGCAAGTATAGGTGTGGCTCCATTGAAGCATTATATGGGCCGAAAATGTCGTTCTCGATATGTTGGGATGAGGTGGGTGGGTGAAGCGACATTGTTGGGACTAGAGTTAAATGCGATATGACTAAAGAAAAGATCAAATGATTCGACAGCGTATATACAAGCGGCACAAGATCGACAAAAGAGTTATGCGGATCTTCATCGAAAGGGCGTGGAATTTAATGTGAGGGGATCGTGTATTGTTGCGAGTTGCTCCGTGGAAGGGAGTTACAAGATTTGGGAAGAGAGGAAAGCTCGATCCACGATTTATTGGTCCATTTCAAATTCTTGGCCAGAGAGTAGGAAATGTAGCCTATAGACTTGCGTTACCTCAAAGTATGTCTCGTGTTCATAATGTGTTTCACATATCTCGTACCGTAAATATGTGAAAGACCGAACCACGTTATTGAGTTAGAAGCAGGACGAGAGATATAGAAGACTTAGCGTATGAGGAGGTACTGTCAAGATCTTGGATAGGAAGGAGCATGTCCTACTGTATGAAAAGGTCATACCACAAGTAAAGTTTTGTGGAGGAATCATCTTTATAGAGAAATGACACGGGAATTGGAAGCGGAAATGAAAGCGAGGTATCCTCACCTTTTGAAACACCAGTGCGTCGTCGATTTCGAGGGCGAAATTTCATAAGGAGGGAGGTTGTAAGACCGAAATTTTTTAAATAAAAGGAATTTCCTTTATTTATTATTTTGAAATAGTAAGGGTTGATTTGATTAATGTGGATAGTTAAGGGTTAAATCATAAATATTTCAAAATAAGCAGTGGTTATAAAATATTCATTTTGTCGGGGAATATTCGTTTGGTCGTGGAATATTAAATCTTGTCGGGGAATATTAAATGCGACAGTGTGACCGTGTGTGGGCCCCATGTGAGCGATTGGATGAAGAAAGCGACAAATATAAGTTGGTTAAAAATAACGGCGTAGTTATTCACAGATTAAAATTTGTTGGAATACCGGTGGTTAAAATCTGATGTCTGGCGTGTGGTTTTGCGATGCTGCGGTATTATTGCAGTATTGTTGAATTATTGATCCTTACGTGAAGGCCTACTCGATAATTTTCCACGGTGAATTCTTATTCGATATTTTATTTTATTGATTGATAATTCTTTGCGTTGATATTTTATATTATTGTTGTTCGATAATTGTCCTTTTTGCATTATCTCCATTATCGGATCAATAATTCATATTATTTGAATAATATTATTAGATAGCATTATTGGCGATGTCTAGAAAGTTACATCGAGGAGAGGTTTGGTCACTAATTGCGCGCGGCGATGAGGAGAAATCCTTATCGAAAGCCCCTCTTTCTGAGGAGCGGCACTGGTTGTCATAATTGTGATTACGTAATATTATTTGTGAATAATTAATTATTGATTCATATGATAAAGAAATATTTATTTTATGTGGATATAAATGATGGATTTATTTATGTGGTTATAAATGAAGAAATTATTGTTGAGGTGTTTTATCGGTATTTTATCAGTTGGAGGTATTAAAAATTAAATCGGGGTTTTGAGATATATTGCGGGGGTTATAATTTTTAATCAAATAGTTGGATAATAGTAATTTTTGGGTATATTATACATACATAAGTTGAGTATATGTCCACAAATTTTGAGCAGATTAAAAATCACGAATGATTTGTTATGAATTTTAAGAGGTGTCGATTAGGAAATTAGGGTTATAATTGATTTTGGTGGAAAATTCTAGAATTGAGTGGGCCCCACTTGTGGTTGGTGAAGAAATGTGCTGAATTTTATTTCAAATGTGGTGGGTGGCAATAGTAGCGGTAAAGCCATCGGTGGTGGTCGAAGTCTGCTTGGTGGGCTAACATTTTCTATAAATAGAAATTTAAGTTAGAATTGAAAATCACACGAAACAAAGTTTTTCTCTCTTTCTCTCTCTATATTATTGGCGTATTTTGTGAGTATTTAGATACTTTGAGAGTTCTTTATTTGATCTACAAGTTTCATTCGACATCACTTGAGCCTTTCCTTAGAAATCTTGATTCTTTGAGGTAAGGGATATTATTTTTTTCGTAATGATATTATTTCTTGATATCATTATCTTTGAAATATTGATCTGAAGTTTTTATCAAATTTGGAACTTTTTCATATCGGGGTTCTTATTCATGAGTTCTTATTCACGAGTTTCTTATTCATGATTCTTATTCACGAGATTCTTATTCACGATTCTTATTCACGAGTCTTATTATGAAGCGTGAAAATGTTTTTTTTGTGGAATTTCTATCTTTTGGTGTCGGAGATTTCTTATTCACGTATCTGGCCTTATTCACGTATCTGACCTTATTCACGTATCTGACCTTTATTCATCGAAAAATAAAATTTCTTCTTTTAAGTCAAAATATCTAATACGGATACTAGCTTTGATTGTATCCGTGTTTTGATCATTCTTGAATTTTACACCACTTATGATTATTTTTTGAGGTATTGTTGGACATGGATAAAACAAAATACGAATCCTTAATCCTTAATCCTTGTCATTTTGTTTCCTTTGGATTAGTTCTTTAAAAATATTTTTCATCATCCTCGGTCTTAAATGATGATATTATTGAATATCTTTGGCTGTAGTGCGAAGATGAATGATTCTGAAGAATATCTTTGGCAGATGTAGTGCAAAGATGAGCAGTGTTTAAATGAACATGTTTAAATGGTGATGAATATCTTTGGCTGTAGTGCAAAGATGAGCAGTGTTGAGATGAACATGGCCAGATTGATGAATATCTTTGGCTGTAGTGCAAAGATGAATATTTGATTTGAGATGAATATTGATTGATGTTCTGGGGATAAAATATTGATGATGAACTTTTAAATTAAATTCATAGATTATAGTAGATTTCATTCTCTACGTAACTCTTACATGAATTATTATTTCATTGCGAATATTGATTTGAAACTTGTTGTCTATTATTGTATTATTAAATTTTTCCTGTTGAAGACTAACGATAATTTGTTGTATATTATCTTAGTCGTAATATTCTTCTTGAGCTAGTTGAGCTCACCTTTTCCTTTTGTTCCATTCTTCTCGGGGCGAGAATATAGCGAAATGCAGTCGGGGTATGGAATGAAGGTTTTAGAAAGGATTGTTTAGTAGTCCTCACCATTTTGTAAAATAATGTATCGATAAATGTGATGAGGATTTATTTGAGTATAAATATTATGCAGAAGATAATATTTGTATTTAAACTCTCTGAGTTTTCTTGTTGTAATAATAAAGTTGTAGTTGTTTACGTGCCGTGTATTGTGACTCGGAATGGGTGATGTATACCTATTTTGGGGGCGTCGCGGTTGGTATCGAGCTTAGGGATATGATCTCTGGCGGAGATCGGGGAATAGAACTAGGAGGGAGGCGAGTAAATCCTTAGCTAGTGTGTCTACTAAGCTTATTTGTTAGTTTAAGTCGGTATATAGGGATATTATGTGATATATTGATTTCCTTAATTAACCCCTTGTTTTATGGCGGTATTTGAGAATGTCGTGAGAATATTAATGATGGAGTAAATGAGGCCAGTGGAGATGCTGTCTTTACCAGCGAGGAGAGCGTCTGAGCAGTGGCAATGTTCCTCTGTGAACAACACCCTTTGGCGAGATGATGAGCGAGGGGATGTTTAGAAGCTTTTTGCGGTTCATGCAAAATCGAGACGAGGAGACTTCGTGTTCAAAATCTGAGAGAGAAATGATAGCAATTCACGGGTTATCACTGACCCAGCGATTCGAAAGTTGGGACCACGAATTTAAGGAAGCGGATCGATCATGGCGGAAACATGGGTCAAACAAATTACAAGATATTCGATGTCTTGGGATGCGGAGAACGAAGGTTCCATTCGCCACCTTTATGTTAAAAGTGGCGAGGCGGACTCTTGGTGGGAGATGCGTGAAGCGTACCCATCGGCCTTTTCGGCATGTCTTGGGAGGCGTTTGAGACTATTTAATGACAAATACTTTCACGAAAGTGTTCGTCGTATGAAGGAAGTGGAGTTCATGATTAGAGCAAAACAACATGGCGGTGTCTCGATGCGAGGCAAAGTTTGCGAGTTATCGAGGTTTGCACCTCATTTGGTGGAGAATGAGGAGCGTATGGGCGGATGTTTCTTAGAGGTTTGAAACGGCGTCGTCGATATCTCATTTCTCATAAACTTTCTCTTTATTGAGGATGTTATAAGAGGGGCTCGATTATTAGGCGAGATATAAAGAAATGCGGTCGTTGAGGACCATAACGAGGATCGTACGAGAGATAGCGATCAGCAGAATAATGATAACTGCGGAGAAAGAAAGCGAGCCGGACGAAATGGTAACCACTCGGTGGTAATCATAGTCGTGAAAAAAAGAGAAGAAGCGAGTCGGGAGGAGATTTTAAAAAGGAGATTTAACAACGACTATGTGAAGGCAGCGGTCTGCGTGACAAGCTGGTTCTAGGGAGGAGAAGCGACCACCGGTCGTATCTTCTACAAATCACGGAAAAAAGAGGACATATCGGTCAAGCGCCCTGACAGTTCAAGGTATGCTATAGTTGTGGAAAGGAAGGACATATCGCTCGAGATTATGCAGATGGCGAAACCTAGTTAGTGAGGGACGGTGACTCGAAAAAAACATCCCGAGAAAAGTCAAAGTCAGCGATTAGGAAGGCGTTTGTTGTGTTGGTCATAATCACGAAGAAGAACAAGCGAGGTGATCGGGTAAGCTATTTATAAATTCTTGCGAAGTTTATACCTTACTTAATCTGGGGTCTTTACCCATTCATTTATCTCTCTGCGTGTGCTCAGCGTTTAAACTTGACTCAGGAGAAATTAGACTTTGACTATCTGTGGAAACTCAGTTAGGAGAAACTTTCATCACATCCTTTGTTTATAAATCTTGTTTGATTGAGTTGGCACCATTACCTTACACATTGACCTTATCTCTTTAAAGATACTTGCTTTTGATGTGATTTTAGGGATTGATTGGTTAAGCTACTCTCATGTACCAAAATTGATTGTTTTCGTAAGGTTGTTAGTTTTCATATTCTAAACTTGACTTTGTTATGCAATTCAAACAACTAAACCATTAAAATCAATCACTTTATCATATCTAATCATAAAAAGCTATTCGTTTATTGAAAAGCGGATGTCAAGCTTTCTTAGCCCATGTTATGGATTTGAATAAAGACACGTCGAATTTGAATAATATTCTGTTGTTATTGACTTTCTGGCGTATTTCTGAAGAACTTCCGGTCTACCCCGAGCGTGAAGTTGAATTCTTTATTGATCTTGAACACAGTACAAGCCCATTTCTAAAACCCATATCGAATGGCTCTATTGAACCGGGGAGTTAAAGGTCAACTTCGAGGAATTGTTGGACATCGGTTTCATTAAATCTAGTACATCTCCTTGGGGTGCTCTGTTTTATTTGTAAAAAAAGAAAGGCGGGAGTATGCGACTTTGTATTGACTATCGGGAATTGAACCATGTCACCATCGAGAATAGGTATCCTCTACCTCGTATTGATGACTTGTTTGACCCGATTCTGAGGGCCTGATTCTTTTCAAAAATCGATCTTAGATTACGGATATCATCAATTTGAAAATTAGGCGAGGATATTCAAAAGGCGCCTTGAGAACTTCGGTATGGGCATTATGAATTCTTAGTCGTGTCTTTCGGACTAACTAATGCTCTATGACTTTCATGGATATGATGAGCCAAGTATTGAGGAATATTTGGATCGATTCGTTGTTGTCTTTATTGATGACATCCTTATATATTCAAAAAAGTCGTGAAGATCATGAGCACCATTTGAAATTTGGTACTCGAAAGGCCCGTGAAAACCAACTATATGCCAAATTGAAGAAATCACGAGTTACGGCTTGAGGAAGTAGCATTTCTTGGGCATGTCAGTGTCAAAACATGGAGTATCTGTTGATCGTGAAGATTGAAGCAATCTGAAGTTAGAACAGCAAAAGTCGGTGGTGAAATCGTAGCTTTTTGGGCTTATTTGGTTATTATCGGAGATTAGTGGAAGGGTTTTCTCGAATCGCTACTCCATTCTTCGGCTAACTTTCGGAAGGATCTGAAAATTCGTTTGGAGGCGAAGAATCGAGAAAAGTTTTCGAGAGCTTAGAGGAGACTTATTTATTTTGTTCTAACAATACCATCTGGTTCGGATGGATTTGTTATCTCTGATGATCTTGAGGCAAAGGGTTAGGATGTGTTCTCATGCAGCGTGGGAAAGTCATAGCCTATGCCTCATGACAACTTAAAAAGTATGAGAGGAATTATCCTACTCGTGATCTAGAGTTAGCGGCCCGATCGTTTTCTTATTAAAGATATGGAGCCTTATCTATATGGGGAGAAAGTGGAGATATATTAGGATCATAAAAGCCTTAAATATTTCTTCACTCAAAAAAAGAACTCGACATCTTGGCGTGACGTTGGCTCGAGCTATTGAAGACTACGACCACCTTTATTGATACCATCTGGTAAAAGCGAGCGTGGTAGGTGGCGCGTTGAGTAGAAGATCGTATCTTGAGGAGCGAGTGCGATGATGTCAGTATATCGCGTAGAGCCGACTTTAATAGAAAAAGTTAAGGTTGCTCGAGCCCATGCAGGCCGGGGTGATCGTATGAAGAAGAAAGTACAAGAAGGAGCTATAGGGGCGAGAATTGATGAAGAAGGAATACTTGAGTCCACTCTAGACTTTGTGTTCTAACGACTACGATTTGAAGTCAAGATTATGATGGAGGCACACTGATACACCATTTTTGCGATCCATCACGGAAGTACTAAAATGTATCGTGATCTTGACATACATTTTGGTGGAATAATATGAAGAGAGAGAGATTGCAAAGTTTATCTCGATGTGTTTAACTTACCCGGCGTGTAAAGGCGAGCATCTAGTACCTAAGGGTCGTTGCAACCACTTGAGATTAGGAATGGAAGTGGGAACACATTACCATGGATTTCGATTTACGGGTCTTCCTACGGTTTCTCAAGGCATCAATCTTTATTTGGGTTATTGTTGATAGATTAACCAAGTCGCTCATTTCTTTGAAATCACGGAGACTTATTCCTTGAGCGTCTTGCTAGTATATGCGTAAATGAGATTGTGAGGTTGCATGGCATACTGTATCCATAGTTTTGGATCGTGACCCAAGATTCACTTCAAGATTTTGGGTTAGCTTGCAAAAAGCTATGGAGCGCAGTTTGCGATTTAGTTGACATACCATCCCCAAGCAGATGAGATGATCGAGAGAGACTACTATTGAACTCTTGAAGATTTATTAAGACTACGTGTCCTAGACTTGAGGCGAGTTGGGATAAGTATTTACCATTGGTGGAATTCTCCTGACAACAGTTATCGGCAAGTATAGGTGTGGCTCCATTGAAGCATTATATGGGCCGAAAATGTCGTTCTCGATATGTTGGGATGAGGTGGGTGAAGCTTGACATTGTTGGGACTAGAGTTGAAATGCGTATATGACTAGAAAAGATCGAATGATTCGACAGCGTATACAAGCGGCACAAGATCGACAAAAGAGTTATGCGGATCTTCATCGAAAGGGCGTGGAATTTAATGTGGGGATCGTGTATTATTTGCGAGTTGCTCCGTGGAAGGAGTTACAAGATTTGGGAAGAGAGGAAAGCTCGATCCACGATTTATTGGTCCATTTCAAATTCTTGGGAAGTAGGAAATGTAGCCTATAGACTTGCGTTACCTCGAGTATGTCTCGTGTTCATAATGTGTTTCACATATCTCGTGCCGTAAATATGTGAAAGACCGAACCACGTTATTGAGTTAGAAGCAGGACGAGATAGTAGAAGACTTAGCGTATGAGGAGGTACTGTCAAGATCTTGGATAGGAAGGGCATATCTCTAGCTGTATGAAAGGTCATACCACAAGTTAAAGTTTTGTGGAGGAATCATCTTTATAGAGAAATGACACAGGGAATTGGAAGCGGAAATGAAAGCGAGGTATCCTCACCTTTTTGAAACAGTGCGTCGTCGTCGATTTCGAGGGCGAAATTTCATAAGGAGGGAGGTTGTAAGACCCAGAAATTTTTTAAATAAAAGGAATTTCCTTTATTTATTATTTTGAAATAGTAAGGGTTGATTTGATTAATGTGGATAGTTAAGGGTTAAATCATAAATATTTCAAAATAAGCAGTGGTTATAAAATATTCATTTTTGTCGGGGAATATTCGTTTGGTCGTGGAATATTAAATCTTTGTCGGGGAATATTAAATGCGACGGTATGACCGTGTGTGAGGCCCATGTGAAGCGATTGGATGAAGAAAGCGACAAATATAAGTTGGTTAAAAATAGCGGGCGTAGTTATTTACAGATTAAAATTTGTTGGAATGCCGGTGGTTAAAATCTGATGTCTGGCGTGGTTCTTGATGATGCTTTGCGGTATTACCGCAGTATTGTTGAATTATTGATCCTTACGTGAAGGCCTTTACTCGATAATTTTCACGGTGAATTCTTATTCGATATTTTATTTTATTGATTTGATAATTCTTTGCGTTGATATTTTATATTATTGTTGTTCGATAATTGTCCTTTGCACATTATCTCCATTATCGGATCAATAATTCATATTATTTGAATAATATTATTAGATAGCATTATTGGCGATGTCTAGAAAGTTACATCGAGGAGAGGTTTGGTCACTAATTGCGGCGCGATGAGGAGAAATCCTTATCGGAAGCCCCTCTCTCACAGGAGCTTTGGTTGTCATAATTGTGATTACGTAATATTATTTGTGAATAATTAATTATTGATTCATATGATAAAGAAATATTTATTTTATGTGGATATAAATGATGGATTTATTTATGTGGTTATAAATGAAGAAATTATTGTTGAGGTGTTTTATCGTATATTTTGCAGTTGGAGGTATTAAAAATTAAATCGGGGTTTTGAGATATATTGCGGGGGTTATAATTTTAATCAAATAGTTGGATTAATAGTAATTTTGGGTATGTTATACATACATAAGTTGAGTATATGTCCACAAATTTTGAGCGAATTAAAAATGCACGAATGATTTGTTATGAATTTTAAGAGGTGTCGATTAGGAAATTAGGTTTATAATTGATTTTGGTGGAAAATTCTAGAATTGAGTGGGCCCCACTTGTGGTTGGTGAAGAAATGTGCTGAATTTTATTTCAAATGTGGTGGGTGGCAATAGTAGCGGTAAAGCCATCGGTGCTTGGTCGAAATGCCTTGGTGGGCTAACATTTTCTATAAATAGAAATTTAAGTTAGAATTGAAAATCACACGAAACAAAGTTTTCTCTTTCTCTCTCTATATTATTGGCGTATTTTGTGAGTATTTAGATACTTTGAGAGTTCTTTATTCGGTCAAGTTTCATTCGACATCACTTGAGCCTTTCCTTAGAAATCTTGATTCTTTGAGGTAAGGGATATTATTTTTTTTCGTAATGATATTATTTCTTGATATCATTATCTTTGAAATATTGATCTGAAGTTTTATCAAATTTGGAACTTTTTCATGTTCGGGGTTCTTATTCATGAGTTCTTATTCACGAGTTCTTATTCATGAGTTCTTATTCACGATTCTTATTCACGAGTCTTATTAATGAAGCGTGAAAAATTTTTTGTGGAATTTCTATCTTTTTTGGTGTGTAGATTCTTATTCCGTGTATCACGGCCTTATTCACGTATCTGACCTTTATTCACGTATCTGGCTTTATTCACGTATTATTATGAAAAATAAAATTTCTTCTTTTAAGTCAAAATATCTATACGGATCTAGCTTTGATTGTATCCGTGTTTTGATCATTCTTGAATTTTACACCACTTATGATTATTTTTGAGGTATTGTTGGACATGGATAAAACAAATACGAATCCTTAATCCTTAATCCTTGTCATTTTGTTTCCTTTGGATTAGTTCTTTAAAAATATTTTTTCATCATCCTCGGTCTTAAATGATGATATTATTGAATATCTTTGGCTTTTGTAGTGCGAAGATGAATGATTTCTGAAGAATATCTTTGGCTGTAGTGCAAAGATGAGCAGTGTTTAAATGAACATGACCAGGTGATGAATATCTTTGGCTGTAGTGCAAAGATGAGCAGTGTTGAGATGAACATGATGGATTGATGAATATCTTTTGGCTGTAGTGCAAAGATGAATATTTGATTTGAGATGAATATTGATTGATATTTACGGGGATAAAATATTGATGACTTTTATTAAATTCATAGATTATAGTAGATTTCATTCTCTACGTAACTCTTACATGAATTATTATTTCATTGCGAATATTGATTTGAAACTTGTTGTCTATTGTATTACTATTAAATTTTTCCTGTTGAAGACTAACGATAATTTGTTGTATATTATCTTAGTCGTAATATTCTTCTTGAGCTAGTTGAGCTCACCCTTTTCCTTTTGTTCCATTCTTCGGGAGGCGAGAATATAAGCGAGATGCAGTGGGGGTATGGAATGAAGGTTTTAGAAAGGATTGTTTAGTAGTCCTCACCATTTTTGTAAAATAATGTATCGATAAATGTGATGAGGATTTATTTGAGTATAAATATTATGCAGAAGATAATATTTGTATTTAAACTCACAGATTTCTTGTTGTAATAATAAAGTTGTAGTTGTTTACGTACCGTGTATTGACATTTTCGAGAATGGGTGATGTATACCTATTTTGAAATAATAGGACAACTGGCTCAAAGACTTTCATGGTTCGATAATAAAGGCCCGATAGATTAATTAAAAGTAAGTAAAATATATATACCGGGCCCAATGGGAGAAAATATCATGACCCAACGGTTGGCATGTGGGAAATGTTAGAGTGATTTCCAAAGAGGCGTAGGAAAATTTATTATTAATAATATATTATATTAAATTTTTCGCTTTGGTGTTCTAGCAATTTCTATAAATAGGGTGCTTAGGTTAGAATTGAAAATCACACGTAAGCGAAGTTTTTTCTCTCTATATTATTGGCGTATTCTTGTGAGTATTTTGAGTATACTTTTTGTGTTTGCAATCTGGTGCAAGTTAGATTTGATAAATTATATCAAACATTCGAGTCTTCTTTATTTTGAGGTAAAGGGATAGTAAAGGATTTTAAGGGTTATTATGTTTTTAGTTTCAAAATTTTTACGAACCTTCAAAATTTCGGAAAAATTTGAAATGATATTTTGATGAGTTTTGTAGATTGTGTCCTAAAATGGCGATTTTTGGATGTATAGATTAGGAGTTATGGATTTTATGAGAAAAGACTATTTTAAAAGTAACCGCTTATAACTCCTTGTGATTAACTCCAAAATTGATGAAATTTTTATTGGGAGTACATCTATATAATATCGATTATCTGAGTGTAAATTTGAGAATATTTGGATAAAAGTATAATTGATGATAAATGTTTAAATATTGATGGTTTTGGCCATATGAAAAATTATAAATGAATTTTTAAAATTTCGAGAAAAATATATATGCGATATGGGACTATGTTATGCTAAATCCGGAAAAAAAAATATTTTGGAACCGATTTGGTATTTTTCATGAAAATGTTCTAGTTATGAGTAAATGAATTAAATATGTTATATGAAGAAAGAAAATTGGAAAATATGATTTTATGGCTTGAGAATCATATATGAGGTATATCTGATTTTTTTGATGAGGGTTTTGGTTATTGGTGATGAAATCTTATGAGTTTGGCATTTTATGATGATTAAATGCATTAATTAGTAAAGTGTAAACAATTTAATTAAATTGTTTATAAGTTTTAGAAATTATTAAATATTGTTGTAATATTAAGAATATTAAGATTTTGATATTATTAAGTGATTTTATAACATTTGGATTAATGTGTTATAAATATTGATATGGATTTTATTATGAAACTTTATCTTTTCGTGTCGAAGTTACTTATGCACGTATATACGGTACTTATGTACGAATCTGAAGTCTTATTCACGACAAATTGATTTCTTCTCTGACCAAATTATCATTGATTTATGAATCTTACTCTTGAAATTAAAACCATGTTTTGATTATATTATTTTTATATAACATTCTTATAATCCTAATGATGATATTTCTCTTTGACTTGAGTGCAATGAGTTGATTTGGTATAAAACTTAATTCTTTTGTTAAAATAATTGTTAGACGTAGTGCTCGGGTGGTCTCATTACCAAAATTTTAAACTTGAGATTTTGGGTTCGATTCTTGGGGGACTGTGTTTTTAGGCAATAAATTGGAAAATGTACATGTAAGCGATTCCATGTGGCAAAAATGTACATGTAAGTAGTGCCACGTGTAAGACCCCAACTTATTATTTAATTTTCTCTATTTTGAAATAGTAAGGGTTGATTTGATTAATGTAGATAGTTATGGGTAAAATACGCAAATATTTCAAAATAAGCAAGTGGTTATAAAATATTCATTGTTGTCGGGGAATATTCGTTTGGTCGTGGAATTTTAAATGCTTGTCGGGGAATATTAAATGCACCCAGTAGCGACCATGTGTGGCCCCCATGTGAAAGCGATTGGATGAAGAAAAGCGACAAATATAAGTTGTTTAAAAATAGCAGCGTAGTTATTCACAGATTATCTTTGTTAAAATACTAAATTGGTTAAAACAAAGTAGCATTTGCGGTATTGCACCAATTATTGATTCTTACGTGAAGGCCTTTACTCGATAATGGTTCTGATAATTTACATTCGATATTTTATTGATTTAATAATTGTTGCGTTGATATTTTATATTCTTTGTTGTTTGATAATTGTCATTTTACGGTATTTTTCATTATCGAAGCAATAATTCATATTATCTGAATAATATTATTAGATAACATTATTGGCAATGTCTAGAAAGTTACATCTAAGGAGAGGTTTGGTCACCTAATTTGCGCCTTGATAAGGAGAAATTCTTATTGGAAAGCCCCCCTCTTTCTGTAAGGCGCACTGGTTGTCGATATTGTGATTTTGTAATATTATTTGTGAATAAATAATTATTGATTCATATGATGAGAAAATATTGATTTTATGTGGATATAGATGGAGAAAATTTTTAATGTGACAATTGTTGAAAATTGAAATTTTATCATTTTTCGATAAAATAATTCATTTAAATATATTATTATATTTTAATAATATAATAATGGTGATATTTTTACAACGAATGTGGGATATATGAGTATCTGAGGAGGACGAGTATTTTTGTTGCAATAAATGTTTAAAACATGTTAAACATGTCGGTGGACCCCATTTATTATTTGAAATTTGATTATAGCTGCAAAATCTCCGTTTGTGGATTTAGGTCAATTTACATTTGGAATTTGGAAAAACTTTCTTACGCAAAGTTGTAGAGAATTGAATTTCCTATAAAAACTCGCGATATTCGAATTTTCTGATAGAAGGGCTATTTATTATGAATTATTGAAGTTCCAAAGCTCCGAAATAATTGATTTTTGGAAGTTTAAAATATTTTAAATTGGAAAAACGTTTTTATTACTTTTTCTAGAAGGTGAGCATGTGGGAAATGCTAGGAGCTGAATTCTAAGAGGCGTAGGAAATTTTATTATAAATAATAATATTATATTAAATTTTATGCTTTGGTGTTCTAAGCATTTTCCTATAAATAGGGTGCTTAGGTTAGAATTGAAAATCACACCAAAAATTGAAGTTTTCTCACTCTATATTATCGAGCGTATTTTTGTGAGTATTTTGAGTATACTTTGAGTATTGCTATATCTGATACAAGTTCGAGTTATAGTCGATATCAAGGTGTTTCATTTAAATCTTGTCTTTGTGAGGTAATTGATATTATTTTTTTTAAGTAATGATATTATTTATTCAATATCATTATCTTTGAAATATTGATCTGAAGTTTTATCAAATTTGAAACATTTGGTGTCAGAGTTACTATTCGCGTATGCAAGATTTTATTCACGATATCTGACAATTATTTACGAATCAAGACTATTCATAGAAAAATGAAAATTTTCCTTTTCGTCTAAAATATCTATTCGGATACTAGCTTTGATTGTATCCATTTTTTGATCATTCTTGAATTTTACACTACTATGATTATTTTTGAGGTATTTTTGGACATGGATAAAACAAAGTACGAATCCTTAATCCTTAATCCTTGTCATTTTGTTTCTTTGGATTCATTTCTTTAAAAATATTTTTCATCATCCTCGGTCTTAAATGATGATATTATGGAATATCTTTGGCTTTGTAGGCAAAAGATGAATGATTTCGATGAATATCTTTGGTAGTAGTGCAAAGATGAACATGTGTTTAGATGAACATGACCGGTGATGAATATCTTTGGCTTTTGTAGTGCAAAGATGAATATTTGATTCGGATATATATTGATTGATGTTATAGGGATAAAAGATGAGCGATGAACTTTAAAATTCATACATAGAAGATAGTAGTTGCATTCTCTACTTAACTCTTACAATGAATTATTATTTCCATTGCGAATATTGATTTAAAACTTGTTGTCTATTGTATTCTATTAGATTTTTTCCTGTTGAAGACTAATGATAATTTGTTGTATATTATCTTAGTCGTAATATTCTTTCTTTGGGCTAGTTGAGCTCACCCTTTTCCTTTTTGTTCCATTTTTCTTCTCGGGGAGGCGAGAATATAGCGAAATGCGAATCGGGGTATGGAATGAAGGTTTTAGAGAGAGTTGTTTAGTAGTCCTCACCATTTTGTAAAATAATGTATCAATAAATGTGATGAGGATTTATTTGAGTATAGATATTATACAGAAGATAATATTTGTATTCAAACTCACAGTTTCTTGTTGTAATAATAAAGTTGTAGTTGCTTACATGCCGTGTATTGACAACTCAAAATGGGTGATGTAAACCTATTTTGAGGCGCCACGGTAATCTTCTCGTTTTTCTTTGGGGTCTATTAGAATTGACGAGGATAATTACGTGGCCATATGATATCTACCATAACCTAAAAGTATGGCCTCCCATGTACGAAGGTTTCCTTGAGCACTTCCCAAAGATTCTAATTTCTAAAATAGTTTTTGACTATACCTTTATATAAGGTGTCATTGTGACGTGCTACAGTTGGTATATATTTGTATCCAAACTCACAGCATATGTGTTGTTGTATTTTGCACGACAATTGTTGTAATAAAGTTGTAGTTGTTTTTTGTACCATATATTTGGTGACTCAGAATGGGTTGGATGGAATGGACCTATTTTGGGGTCGTTACACTATTGGTCTTCGGGATTATGGTCGAAGCAGAGTTGATGAAGAACCAACAACCATTTTCCTGATTGACTGAAGAAGGGTATTCCGCCCTATTGGTTTTCAGGATTATGGTCGAAGCAGAGTAGATGAAGACCCAACAGCCATTTTCCTGATTGATCGAAGAAGGGTATTTTGCCCTATTGGTCTTTGGGATTATGGTCGAAGTAGAGTAGATGAAGACCCAACAGCCATTTTCCTGATTGACTGAAGAAGGGTATTCCGCCCTATTGGTCTTCGGGATTATAATCGAAGCAGACCCAGAAGTCGCACTCCTGAGAATCCAATGAGGGCACACCTCCCTGTGGATACTCGTCTTCGGAGATGCCCGTCTAAAGCTGCAGGTTCGAATGGAAAAGACAAGACTATTCAGAAGAGACTTTGAGAAGGTTTATGTCCAAATTGGCAGAAAGATGTTTGCTAATCTTTGGTACGTGGAAAGGGCCAAAGAATGCTAAGACGTTCCAGTGGACTTCGGGCTGTGAAGACGCCTTCCAGGGAATAAACGACCTATCTTTATTCGGTGCCTTTGTTGGTGAAGCCCGCTCTTCTTTGAGATATATTATTTGTATCTGGCGACTAGTTAGATTGATGATGGGAGCGATTTTAGTGCGAGAAGTTCAGTAAGTGACACCCGGTTTGCTTTATGTAAGTGTGTCCTTAGGGATGAAGAAATAAGATGGCGATAGTTATGGAGAATCTGAAGAGTCCGACAAAACCGTTGCAGTGCTTTGGCAGAATCAGAATTCGTGGGCGTTATTTGCGGACGGGTATTCTACTTTGGACTCATTTCTAACTATTGAGGAATTTTGGGTGCCGTCCGAAGCTGCAGATGTTCTTCGGAGGGTTCATGTGGGTATTTGTGTCAGCTAAATAGTTCGATCCCACATCAGCCACCAAAAGGCTATATTCGATTTTATCTCATATCTGACCACATCACCTAAATAGTTCAAATCTTTGTCTGGGGTAGTCATCTTTGGGTCCATTGCTCAGGGATCATGTTATGACGCCAATTTCATGGAAATCGAAGTTTGAAGCATTCACGAGGGACTTCGGTAGCTCATCCATAGTCTGACATGCACGGGCAGATGCCACCTCGGTGTTAGGAGGTTCGGGTGGACTCGCTGGCCATTCGATGGTAGCCTTTTCGGCAGGTGGTCCTTATGAGTTTTTCAGGCCCTTCGTGGTAGGCAAACGTCATCGGTGTTAGAAGGTTCGGGTGGACTCACTGGCCATTCGATGGTAGCCTTTTCGGCAGGTGGTCCTTATGAGTTTGTCAGGCCCTTCGTGGTAGGCAAACGTCATCGGTGTTAGGAGGTTCGGGTGGACTCGCTGACCATTCGATGGTAGCCTTATTGGCAGGTGGTCCTTTAGACTTTGTCAGGCCCTTCGTGGTAGGCAAATGTCATCCTTTAGACTTTGTCAGGCCATTCGTGGTAGGCAAATGTCATCCTTTGGACTTTGTCAGGCCCTTCGTGGTAGGCAAATGTCATCCTTTAGACTTTGTCAAGCCCTTCGTGGTAGACAAATGTCATCCTGTGGGTTTGTTAGGCCCTTCGTGGTAAACAAATTCCCTATGAAGCAGATCTACCTCTCACTTTGGTAACGAATAAGTATTGCATTACTTTATTACCTGATTTTTAAGTGTTGAATTCGGGTCACATTATTACTTGATCTTATCTGTTATATGACTTGCTTAGTTATTGACTAACAGTTTAAGATTATACATTTTTCACGTTGATTGATGATGAATTATTGACAAGAAATGGTCAAAGGTGTAATAAGGATAAGAATTTGTTAATCATCTCATTGATATCTAAGCTCATTTTACAAAGGAGAAATGTCTTTTCGTGGAGTCCTAAAGCTTTGGATGATATCTTTAAACTTCCTTATTGTCTCATTTGTCACGAAGAGTCGAGGAGAGTCGGGTTTACTTTGGCCACTACAAGTTTGGCTTTGTATTTACTTCGGCAGACCTCGTACCCTTTAGAGTACATGTGGACAACTTCACTGTTCAGCTCGGTGGATTTCCTGTAATTTTCTTCAATCTCCTTGCATGGGCCGATCGATTAATGGTAGGCCCAAATCCCTAAGAGTCCGGAGTTCTCGAAGTTCCTCTTCAAGCTTTTGACGATGGGCCATTTGTTCTGCATCTTTAGCTTGGATATCTTTATTTTGCTTGATGTAGCCCGAGTTGGATTGGGCGGATCTTCGATTTTCTTCGCCAAAATTTCGTTTTTCTTCAGAAAATTGATATTTATATCAGTGATGGCTTGATGAGTGGCCCGGGACGTCTTCAAATCTTCTTTAGTTTGGGCAAGGTCTTTCTGAAAGCACTCATTATCATGAAGAGCAACTTTGAGACTATTTCTATCTTTCGCCAAAGCAGACTTAAGCAGGGTATTCTCTCTTCGAGCGGCTTTCTCTTCGGCTTCGGCCTCTTGGTATTTGGGATGGAGGCGTCCGAAGACAGTGTTTGCCTGCGGATGATCAGTGTTAGTCTATCAGTTCAAAATTAATGGGTCGAGATGTAAATGGATAAGTTAAGCTTACTCTAGCTTGGTACTTCATTCCCTCGTTGATCAGGTCCATGATAGAGCTGTTGCTGAACCGATTGTTGTCGGTATTACGGACGAAGGAGTTGTAAAGCTCAAATGGGAAATTCTTTTCTGATTCTGGCCAGAGAGTGGGCGATTCCGGGGCTTCGGGCTTGAAGTCAAGGGCGGCTCATTTAATGCCAACAGTGATTGTGAATTTGAAGAGGTAACGTGCGGTTTTGGCCTTCATTGTTAACCGGAGTGGGCTTCTCTATTGGGCTTCAGGTTTCTATTTGAATTGTTGTTTGAGATTTACCTATTGGGCCTCGGTAAGTTGTATCTTGGGCCTTTGTTGATCTCATTATAATTCCTTTTATTTTGGACCGATTCCACTTATACTCTTTCATTAAACCTCCTGCTTAATAAAAGACTAGAAGCGATGTTGGGCGTATAATACTTTAACATGTTGAGGTGGGTCTTGAAAGTATTAAGTAGGTTCATCGGGCCACCGACTATCAGGTGGATATTATCTTTATTTTGGGGCCTATGAAGTATTGGGTTGTGATGATTGGCCAAGAATTACTAGATGAGTGTGGTTCAACTTGGACTTTTGGTGGGGTGTAGATTGGGGATAGAACTTTTTGTCATCTCTGCATCAGACTTAATGAGGATCGACGAGGCTTAGTTATTTAAAAGTCTGCGGGCCTGAAAAGTTAGTTGACATCTGTGACAAACCGGACTTTGGAGATATAGAAAGCAAGGATGGCACACGGTGAAAGGTAACTAATTAATTATTGCTCTCAAGTCACTAGATATTTATTCCTCCATTATTAACATTGTGATCATCAGATCTTGACTCTCACGCTTGGAGCTATCCCTCGACAATCCAGTTAGTCAAACTTTTTGGTGTTGGTATGTTTATTGTCTTGAGATCGTAAGCGTCTTACGTGATTGGGACGTGGCAGAAGATCTTGGCGTTAATAGTAACAAATAAATAGATTCATATATACTACTTTGACCATTATTTTTATTTTATTTAATGGATATATATAAGATTATTATTATTCCTTTTTAATTGTCATTTTTTTTTTCAAAATAAAGTTTCTTCTTTTTTATTATTTATTTATCATTTGTAAATTTTAAAGAAAATCATTAATTTTCCATATTAACCTAGCTATTTAAAAATAATTTTTCTATGAGAGAATGTTCAATATATTATACTACTCCTATGCAATACAGCCGGGATTGTTGATTTGCATGTTGGCCGTAGGGGATTAAATTGAAATTTAAGATTTTTATTTTATTACGGGGAGGGGAGGGGAGGGGAGAAATATACATATTCTAGCTAGCACTAGCTCAAGCCTCAATGGTAGTAGATAACGAGTAAGTGCAGTTGAATCATTGATACGGTTTTAATTTAGGGCCCATATCCAGTCAGGTGGGTGATATGCCCCACCCCAAGGCAACGTACCCGTGCTAGCTATATAACAAAACTTGCTCTTTTTCTAGTTTGAAATTTCTGGTAGCGCGCAGCTAACGTACGTACGTATGTATTTGGCTTGGGTATTCATGCATGCATGGTTTGTTGCCTTGCGTCTTTAAGAATGATACATATATACGACAAGTGTCTCTAGTTCTTAATTCCCCCTCTTCATCTAATTAACTTGTTGCAACTTAATTGTAAGCTTTGCTTCAACTTTTCTTTTTAATTTCTTCTCTCTCCCTAGTCCCTTCCCTTTTTATATATTACTAGCTCACTTTTCACAATCCAACCAACTTGTTCATATCATAATCATATCTAATCTAATCTATGAGTGTTGGGGAATCATTATCTTGGAGGGCCATGATATATGAAGTTTCCTCACGTAGGACCCCAAAGTTCTTAATTCTACTTATTAAGGAATTTGACCTAATAAGAAATCCTATTTCCATACGAGATACACAACATCTTTTATTTTTGAGCATTATAAATACCTTCATTATCACACCGAAACTATCTCTTGACGGCTCAAGCCTAAGAATTTTATAAAATTTAAAAGAATAAATAAAAGATAAAAAATTAATATTAAAAAATATAAAATAATAATATATCTAAAGTTGATGGGTAAAAAAAAGTAACCCAATTACACTAAATTTATGAAAAAAACCTGAGACTTTATAATATATAGATATAGCGATTGCATTTTAATGCATTTGAACAGTTCACATCTTAATGACAAATATCTTTGTATTAAGAAGTTTTCTGAATAGTTAAGATACAAATATAAATCTAAACTATTCAGAAAATCTGTTAATACAAAAATATAAATTATTAAAATTTATTAAAATATGAACCGTTAAGATATTAAGATGCAATCAAACATCAACTTATTAGTCGGTACCACCACAAAGAGGTATAGCAACCACCAAATATTCTTTGTTTATCCACTTGGATACATTATTAACTCACATTTGTCATCATAACGTACCCAACTACACTTTCTACTTTATTATATTAACTAAATCAATCAATAATCATATCAAGCTTTATTATTTACAGATAAATACGTAACAAATTTTATTTTTAATTTGACGCATTAACAAATTGTGGACTAAATTATTTTGGATTTGACAAATCCAATCACCAAACATATAGGAAAACAATTGTCCTGTACGTACTACTGCGGATTTTGACAAATACTAGTACTAGTCTAATTTGAGGATCCGGTTAACATGTTTATTTTTTGGTAAGTTGTCAATAGAATACTAACACACATAAAGTCTCATCATTTTATTGGTCAATTGACCAATTTACTTAAAAATAAATTTCATACTAACTATTTTCCTAATTTGAAGATCCCCGTTACCCTACAACCATTGCACCATATTATTGCATTTCTACTTTTGGCAATTTGTATTCTCCATACCAAGGTTTTTAAACTCGGATCGGTGATCGAATCGAAAAAAGTTCTTTGGGTGGATGGGTCATTTGGTCCGTCAAATTAATTTAATCAGAGTTATCGACCCAAAATGGCGTCATTAATATGTAATAAATAATAAATAATTAATTATATTAATTATTATTATATATTGTATATAATATTTAGTAAATATGTAAAATTAATCAATTTATCTACAAAAAAAAAAACTAAACATCTCTAAGAAGCATTCAAATTCTGAAATTCAACCACAAGTTCAAGTGTTTGATTAAATGAATGCAAAAATATGTAAAATACCAAACAAAGTCTCAACTAAATTACTAAAATAAAATAAAATCAGTAATATATATTTTTTTAATCTTTAAGGAGAGAGCCGGTCAAACCCTGAGCGGAAGGCCAACTGGTTCACCTGGGTCAACCGGTTCAATCTTGCGATTCACAGGATTCAATGATTTTTGAGTAGAAGTGGTTTAGTGGTCCAAACCGGACCATTGAGTGAATCGGGTCCGATTTTTTTCGGTTCAACCGACAGTCCGGGTTTGAAAACATTGCTCCATACTAAATAGTACTCCCTCCCTCTCTCCCTCCCTCCCTCCCTCCCTCTTTTTAATATCATTTTAAAAAAATATTTTTATTTCTTAATATTTATTGTTTTAAAATTTCAATTAAATTTATTCTTTTTTTATTCAACACTACAATCACGTATACTCCCTCCGTTCCTTAATATAAGTCATTTTAGAGAAATGTTTTTGTTCCTTAATATAAGTCGTTTGAGAATTTCAAGTAAGCATTAATTGCTTAGTTTCTAATATTACCCCAAGTATTAAATATAACTTTGGTTCTCTTACTATTTTTTGTCCAATAAATAACAATCTCTTCTTCAAATACAAGGGTAATATAGACAATTGATATTATAATTAATGCTATATAATCATTATCTTAATACTTGTGCACAACCTTAAAACGACCTATATATTAAGGAACGGAAGGAGTATTAATTGAAGAGAGTAATAAATGCACCACCATTATTCTGTAGGCACTTGAGTTTCCAAGAATAAAATAACCGAGGAAGAGAAAAAATAATTCTCAACTGAATATATATAACCGTTGATAATTTGCCACCTGTACCTGACCCGATATACATCTTGCGGGGGATTGGGGAGGGATTAGAGAGAATTTATTTAAGAAATTGTTAAATCCACAACAAAAGTGTCATTATAGATCCTATAGCGACGGTTTTCATCGTCGCTATACATCTACAACGATACTTTTGTTGTGAAAATAACGGAGTATATTTTACTCAGAGATTAGGAAAATAGAGAATTAACTAGATACAAACCCGCGCGTTGCACCGGGATTATTCAATTTTTTAATGATAAATGTGTACGTACAATTAATAAATTAAAATATAATAAGAATATGGTATATTGTTGTGCGATATCAAATTTAACACAGAAAAACAAATGAATTGTAGGGGGTAGTGTTGAGATTTTACCAGTTTGTACATTGTACACTCTAAGTATATGACTTTTGCTTTTAGGCTAATGGCAAAGTAAGTGACCTCAATTTGTGGACGAATCATTTTTTCTACTATTCTTTTTTTCTATTCAAGACATTATGTAAGTGAACCATATCAAGTTTTTGAAAGAAAAAAAAATATTTGTTACAGTTACTTGTCAATAATTGGTACCTTTTTTCTGAACAATTTTCTTGGGAAAATCGTTTCACTAAAAACCACCACCCTACAGGAAGTTTTTGAAAGTGAGGCTCTTTGTTGTCTCAAATTTGTATGGCATTCTAGTATTTTTGCCAAAAAAAAAAATACCACAGCTAAACTGGAGCTTTAATTTATTGGAAACACAATTGTAGATATTTAGTGTTTTTACTTTACACAAACATGTATTTATTTAGTGTTTTTACCAAGTGAAAGTTACTTTCTATGAAAAAAGAACTATAATTAATTCGAAAATATATATACCCCAAAAAAAAGAGTTGTTTCATATTTTCAAAATATACTTCCAAATTGAGGCTGATGAAAATTAACGTGATGTAAAACTTAACAAAAATATTCTTATACACTAACTCGGCAACCTAATGTGCAAAGCTCTGCCAAATCCAATGGTACAACAGGTTGTATTATGTATTGTTGTTTTTAATACAATGAAAGTTACGAAAACAGACCTTGTAAATCATCATCAAACAATTCCAACGATTTCTCATCTTGAATCAACTTCTTTTTACTCTCCTCTCCCAAAATCCATATTAATTTATGTCTTTTACAGATGCAACATCATTTGAAAACCTCTTCTCAAAATCTAGCATCCTGCCAGCAACACGATAGACAGGGAACTCTCTTCTCCTAGTTGGGTACTAAAGGATGTCCACGTCTGCTTGAACACACAATTCTATAATTGTTGAAATTATCTCAACTTGGAGATGCTCATTGTGTGATACAACTCTCCCTATACAATCATACCGATAAAAGGATTCAACAACAGGCAAAACATTTTCAAGGCACCCTTCTCCCAAACATGCTCCTTGTTTGGTAGGCTACCAATAACATTGCATGTTTTAATCATATGAGGTGGATCACCTACATGCACCTCTCCACACAAGCTGCACAGAGAATTAAATTTTTACACAAAACAGAATTACCAAAATATTTTCCACAACAGAAAATGTTATTTTTACAACAAAAGTATCGCTATAGATCCTATAGCGACGGTTTTCATCGTCGTTATACATCTACAACGACACTTTTACTGTAAAAATAACGGAGTATATTTTACTCAGAGATCAGGAAAATAGAGAATTAATTCTAAACTAGAATTAAACCGCCGCCAATTAAAGCCAAATATATCAACATTAATCACAGAAAACCAATTTTTGGTGGGAAAGCTCAACAATTTGAATTGAACAACAATGACCAAACTGAGAAGCCTCTGCATGCCTCTCCATCCTCCTAGAGATTGATGAGTTTAGTTCAACTAAATAGGACAAACTATCTATATCTATATTATCTCTACCAAGATTATGAAGTCCAAGAGACTGTCCACAATGCTTGGACTAATTGACATTGATCAGAGATATTTGACACATCAATCAAGCAGATATGCCAGCATTGTTGCCGGAGGAAACATCATGCCCAGATGAAACCTTCTGCTTACTACCGCTCCTCCTACTTTTGCCCTCTCCTGGAACACATCCTTCTACCTGGTGACTTTCTTGGCCTGCCTTCAAAATTCAGAAATTGAGAAGTAAAAAAAAGAAGAACCAAGAAAAAAGGAACCCCATAAATAAGCGAACAAAGTGAAAAGTGTTCAGATTGTTTGGGGAAGGGGAGAAAGAGAGGTGGAGATGGCACTAACCCCAAAGCAAAACCCTTGAAAGTGAGTGTCAAATTTAGAGGAGTTATCAACCTCAGACTTCCTTGAGTTCATCTCAAAGTTCCTTTTGTTGGAGGCACTGGGCCTCTCCCCATAGGTCTCAAACATAGAAGAACATGATTTTGCACTTCCGCTGTGGGAAGAGGAACCAACAGCTTCTATGTCACTTTGAAACATATCCTCAAACAATGCCTTCAATTCCTCAAAGCTCTCCTCCACATTTTCCTGACAAATTCACACACTACATTGAAAACCATGCTATTGCTTATCTTCAATTCTAAGACAACAACTAGATGCCTCTTCAAGACAAGTATGTAAGAAAATGCACCACCCTACTGTCACAACTGCATTAAATAGGTGCCTTGAAGTAGAATGTAAATCCACCACGCTATTGTCTTAGCTGCATTACTAAGACAACAGAGATGAGAGATAAAATGAAGATTATATTCTCAAAGATAACTACCTATTTGTATGAGTTTGCCTACACTACCATCTTGAGAATCCGGAGTTGCTCAAGATAGGAACATGATATCAGGTAATTCAACCAATTCATTACAGCCCAAAGATTCATACATATTTTTTTGCCTGGCACTTTCACAGCACTTGTCTTTGGTGAATTAGGTACTAACTCCAAGAAACTTGTATTAATGAAAATAAAAGAAAATAAAGATAACGAAAGCTTGTAATTTTCCAAATTGTGCTAGGAAATAGCTATTAATATTAAACACCAGTCCGACCTATTTTAGTGGAGCAGAAATTGAGCTACAATAATATCATGTACCAACATGGCACCATAAAATTATCTCAGCACATGGTAGAGGGTCTCGGACCTTTGATTACTAATCAAAAAGAAGGCTTCGATTTTAATATGGGCACACGAGAAATGAGAGCATACTTGCTCTAGTTTTTCCTTTTTAAAAAGTTATTTGGGTTAATATTCTAGGACAACTTGTCATTGATAAGAATTGTGAGACTCCAACTATCGGTGCAACATCAATCACCAGCATTAAAGGGACCACTGGACCTAAAGATGTTCCCAGAAATGGAACAGGATTCTTCTACCCCGTCCCCTTACCTATTAAAGTCTACACAAAATTATGTTTTGCTCATGGACTCACACACCAATCAGCATAACAAGGTAACCATATCCTTAATAATATCCAAATTTACCCCAAATTTAAACCCATAAGGAAGCCATGTCATGTTGATGCACAAATGTGATTATCAAAACATAGACATGCTAGCATGACGACTTGGTGTAGCAGTCCACCTAATATATAATTATGCGCCCCCCCCCCCCCCACCCCCACCCCCACCGGCAGAAAGGCTCCCTCTTCCCAAGATACAAATTCTGTAGCAGTTGAAGGCAAACATAATCAGAGAGCTCGTAGGCCTGAAAGCAATTTAACCAAATAACATATATATAAAGGTAGGTCATTATTTGTCTCCGCTTGTATCTCTCTCATTTCCACATTATGGAATAAAATTAGACTTAAATTTTTCCTTGTCAAACATTTTCGTGTACATAAAGATATATAGGACTAATTCGAAGGTTGTTATACATGGCAACATAATATTTGTGCTTATGTAATTGCATGCTATGTGGTTGGCAAGTGGTCAGTAGTGGAAACTATGGTAACACAACAGAGAACAGAAACTTGCATTAGATTTGTTTTGGCTCATCATAGCTGCCATTTCATTCAGAAAATCACCCATTCCCTGCGCATACAAATACATGAATTAATACAAAGCTAGACAAGATTCTCCAAAATTTAAGAAGTATGATAAAATCTTCATTTCATTTTTAATAAGCAATCAAGTCTAGAGTGACACTGTCAACCTCTAAAAGTTACAAAAGGCACTTAAAAAAAAGGGAATGCACAAATCTCATTTTTGTTGGTTACTAGTAATTTTTTTTCACGTGTCACCATAATAATTCTGCTATTCCTTAGCGGATCGAACATGAATTCATTGAATTAGTTTAAGAACAAAGAGGTAATGCTTCATTGCCCGCTGGCCGCTGCCTATTAACATTTGATTAAACAAAATTCAGAAGGAAAAAAAAAGAAGAAGAAAAGGGAATTAATGGATTTACGTTATCGTCATCATCACGTTCGTAAACTCCAACGTCGTACATAAACCTTTTGTTCGTGTCGGACAGCACTGCCAAAAGAAATCCAACAAAATTTTATCAGTCAATTGAATTGAATCAATTAAGGAAAAAAAGAGAGTAAATGAGAGAGCAAATGACCTGAATAAGCTTCTTGAATGGCCTGAAATTTCTTTTTCGCCTCTTCCACGTACTTGGAATTCCCAGAAGCCGAACAGCGATCAGGGTGCCATCTCTATGCAAATATTCCCACCCAAAAAATTATCAGCAGAAAAAATAGTATACTAATTGTATACCAAACTCTGAAAAGAAAAAAACCCACTTTTGGTTTTGATTCCTGGAAGAGAATCTCAAAAGGAATTTGTTTTATAACCATGGAATTAATTAATCATCTGAAAAACTGACAAAGATGCTTGTTTTCTTCTAAGAAAAATAAAATAAATGAAATTTAAGAAGTTTGCAAAAAAAATTGCTGACCAGTGCTAGCTTCTTGTAAGCAGTCTTGAGTTCCACCTCAGAGCATTGTTTGTTCAACCCTAAAACAGAATAGAAATCATCGTTCTTATCTTCGTCGGCAGCCATTGGTCAGAGACAGAAACAGAAGAAAGCTTCTTAATTAATTAACGGAGGAGAGGACCAAATCTGAGAACCCCCAAAGCCCCCCTGTTTGTTTTATTATTATAATAACAGGAAGAAAATACGAAAGAAAGAATAACCAATCAGAACACGGAACCTTAGCATGTTACGGTACGGTGGCTGGTGGGAGAAGACTAGCTAGAAGCTCTCCTCTCCCCCGTAATCGCTAAGGCTCAAAGAAGAAGAATCCAGAAACAGGGTCATTTTATGGGACGTGGATTTTTGGATGACTACTACTACTATGTTCATAGTCATAGCGTATATTAATTAATGTATGGTTCCGATGAAACCAAGGAAGGGAGATATTTTTGTGCGTGCGTGCGTGCGTATGGTCCATTTCTCCAGAAACTTCTGTAATGGATTGGAATTTGGAGGCATACCCTCGTCTTTGTAAGATGAGATGATGATGTTAGACTTAATTTATTAAAATTTATTTAACTTCTGAAAAAATACCAACACTAATTATTTTATTAAAATTTTATAAACTTTTCCGTTCAAATTGTAACTTACATGTAGAATTTTTTTATTTTTTATAAAAAGAAAATTTATTAATTAAAATAATCATTCTTATGTTTACGAATAGAAAAATATTCCTTTTATTTTAAAACATAAGATTATTTATTATTTTTAAAATTAGCTTAGGTGATAAAAATGTGTAAGTTTAGGTGATACAATTATGATAGTGGAAATTATATGACAAAATTACTAATTATAATATTTTATTATTTTAAAAAGTTAAAAGACTCGGATCATGTCGACTTTAAAAACTAAAAGTTAATTTCATAATTTGAATGGGAGGGAGATAATGAAAAATAACATTAATTCTCTTCACAATTTAAAAGTTGAATGTTCTTCTTCTTCTACAAGTGGTGCTACAAGAACGAGGGAGGGATTGTCTGGTCTGGTTCAACTTTTTCTACGATTCTCACTGCCCCACCCATATCTTATATCCCTACCGTCAATATAGAGTAAGACTCTAAATCAGCCAAACAGTTCGGGCCGAATAGAGTATTAAAAATGATTCAAATAAAAATATGAATAGATTCAAACTACTCGAATTCTTGATTGTGATTCGATACATACTCGATTGATACAGATTCTCTTATAATATATACAAATTTAAATCAAATTAGGATAATTAATTATTATTATTATTGTTATTTTGTTTTGTTTTTCATTTTAATTGTGATTTTATATTTATAAAGTATAATAGTAAATATATTTTCTCATTTCTAAATAAAATAACAAATTTAATTTATAATTATATTTATTATAAAACTAATTATTATGTGAAAACTCAAATTCGAACTTGAATTTGAAACTCGATCCAAGTCGGATCGAATTCGAGTAATAAATATTCGAGTCGAGTCAAGTCGAATCTGAATATAATTTTTTAAATACAATTTGAATTTGAATACTAATTTATCATTTCAAGTCGATTTCGAATAACCCTTTGTTCGCTTCGACTACAGAGTACGAGCAAGCAAGCTAGTTGATACATAAATATATTATCCTGTCAGAATTTAATTTATTAAAAAAGAAGAGTGAAATGTTTATTATCTTAGAGAAACCTTAACAGACGCCCAACCATCATCATCATCATCACACTTTCCAGCTTTCAAAAAGTACCAAGCTGGACATGAACTGTCCTGCAAGTAGGGAATGTCCTTATCAGAGTTTTCTCCAGCAGTATCTATTACTACTATTACTATACTGCCCCATCCAATGGCCTCGATTTGAGCCTCAATAATTCCAACTTGAAGCCATCTAACATTTCTTCTTTCCAAATGATGTTCATTGGTCGGAATCACCACATGCCCCTCCTTTCCTTTACAACCAGCCAAACTTTTAAACATAATAATAATACTCCCTAGTATGACTCAATCTCATCCAACCCCCACAACTCATGAACACCATGAAATCAAATTCAGGTTATTGGACACTAAAATAAAATTGCAAATGCTCTTTATTATAATCTTACCACAAAGTTTCTTATCTTCAAGTGGGGAAATTTGGTTGTTACACTAACCAAAAAACACATTTTTCCTTCGACAGTTCAATGCTTTAATACAATTATTTCAAATCTTTCCAACATTACTTTACAATAACTCACTCTGTTCTCAAGGCTTTGATCCAATCAATTTCAACACGAAAGTCACCTGGCCCGGATTTAGCACCTGGGACTCCACCCTCAGCATTGACGGATAGAGACATGCCAAGAACTCTACATGGATTCATTTCTAGCTCTGCGTCTATGACATTCCCTCTCCATGTTGGTAGGTATCGAGCAAGAGGTATCTGTAAAGCCCATCAGTTGAAGTTTTCATAGTAAAAACAACTAGTCACTTTGTTTTGAAGACATGGTGCTTTGAATGAAAACAAGGGTCTCTGTCTCTGTGACTTACTAAATATGATTTACTGCCAATTCAAACGGCTGAATTTGCGATAACCTTGCTTAATGTAAATGAGGTAAAGATGGAAAGAACTTGCCTTCGCAATATACCAGTTGTCTTTAGGCACAAAAACAAAAGCTTGCCATGAATTATCTTCTTGTTGTCCAGGTGAATTTACCCAATTCTCTGTATAAATCTGCAAGAAAGTTTACCACCAAATTTGAAGCTTACTGCCAATTAATTATGTAAATGAAGCACTACAGCATCAAGGCTACAAGCTTTTTCAAATTTTCTTGCTTACAATGACAGAAGATAGAAAACTCACCGTAGATATATAACATCTACCATCTCCCTTAAGCTTTAGTGCTATTGTATCATATGGATCCAAATCAATGAAGCCATCAAACTGCAAAAAATCATGGAGCTAATGGAAAATGTTGCCCAAGTCCCCAATGGTGTGCGTCACAAGAGAAGGAAGAGAAAAGGAAAGGAGAAGTTTTCTTTTGCATTAAGAATAAATATGCATCCAACATGAAAGAGAAATATCACCGGTGGACATTATTTATCAAAATCTGTTACTGATGAACAAACTACATACTGTTAAATGTTAAATGGTAGGAAATAGGTTCAATAGTTCAGTTTCCTTAAAACACATAATTTACTCCAAAGTTAACAAGGGCAGGCAAGAACTCATAACTGAACTAAATATTCCATCTACCCTTCAATGTGTGCATATATATGGTAGAAAAACATGAATCCAACCAAAATCCTTGACCATCCTCCAACCCGATGTGCCTAGTGGAGCACCTCCCCCTGACTGACTGACTTAGCATCATTTATTAAACCATGGATATCTCTGGAAAACTTTAGTCAGTGTCACAGCAGCATCGACAAAGCTTTGAGTGCCTCCCTAAAAGAGGAATCAATATTGTAGTGTTCACTTTATAATTACAGAGATACCAGTATACCACAATAAAGAGAATTTTCTTACACCAAAAAGTAAAATCTGGTTTATTTTCTTACCGTAACATTTGTTGAAGACTCAACAAAATAGCAATATATTTTAAGAATCCAAGACACAAGTCATCATCATTAATTTATATTAGAAACGAAATAAGGAACAATCAAAGAACTTAGTGCTACCACTGATATTGTGAGGCATTGAATAAACAAGTTGAAACAATTCAAAAAAAAAAAACCTTCATTCCTTTTTCTTCTTTTTTTTTTTACTTCTCTCCGATAAGTACAAACTTTAACCCACATAGCAACCAGGGCCTGAAAAATACCCCTCACCCTGTTGGGTGGAAGGAGATAACACAGAAGCTAATAGCAGGTGTCATACAAGAAAAAACACGTCTATTAGTTGCTTCTGACTCTTGATCTGTAAATTCTTAGGGAAGTTGGAAACATTGTTCACCTTCTTAGACCGCATTCCACAAAAGCCACTTCGAGAAATATTCCATTTTGAACTCTTGATAACATCCTGAGAGAGGTTCCCAGAGAATATCCCTATCAGATATAACAAAAGGGATTAATTACAAAATCAAATTCCAGGAACAGAGCTACAATTGATGTGATACAAAAATTTTGGGACCCATAAGCCTATCTTCAGGAGTACTTAATGTATCACTATACCCAGATGAAATTAATCAGCAATATATAGTGGCAGGCATAACAATGTAATTTGCAAATAAAGCCATAAATGTAGGTATGAACCATGAGCTACAATTGAGTAAACTATATTCTGGGATAAGTCAATTAAGGGAACCAGTCTCAATTGCATTGTCTAGACATTTTTTCAAAGCAAAGAAATTTAAAACAACAATGGCCGCACACATAAATGGAGTTTTTTTTTTGAGGGGGGTGGGGGTGGGGGTGGGGGTGGGGAGGGGGAGTGGAGGGGGGTGGGGATTCTTAAGAGTTTGGTCAAACAATCAGTTTAGGATTCTCTAGGTGTGCTTATTTATTGTTCAAGCTGAAGGGACCAGAGCTATCCCGTGTCAGTGAATGAAATTGTAGAAGCAAAGTCGCATGTTTTTTTCTGTTAAATGATTTGAATTAACTCAAGCTACCAAACAATGTATGAAACCTGAGAGAAGGAAGCTTGGCAAATAGCCAAATAGTTATATTCATAAGAAGATTATAATGAATACGATATACACCCAAAAGGCATTTGGAATTGTTACAAACAATTAAGGACTAGTCAAATACTGAATACAATCGATTGCCAAAGGCATGTATCTATCTATATATATATATATATATGTATGTATGTCTCTGTGTGCGTGAGCAATATATGTAGTATTACTTGAAGTCTGGCTTATTTTAAGCATAGAACACGTGGACACTCGATCATATAACAATATGAAAATTAAATATTTTCATAGAAGGCTAAAAAATTTACTAGTCGTATACATTTCAAATCACAAGTTTCGTAAAGGTGGTCATCCACCATACAAATGTATCATTAAGAAACTACAAAAGTTTCTTACAAGAGTTTCTACCTCTTTTCAGATGAAATTTTAAGAGAGAAATATTTGGAATATTTAATCTAGCAACAGCATAAGAAGGATGTATAATTTATACTGAAGGTTACCACTTAATCCATTTCCAGCATCTGTAATCTCCAAAGACGCTGAGGACAAACCTACAAAATAACCAATCACTGAAATTGATCAATCTTCAATAAATATTATTACATGTATTGTAGTTTATAACCCCATATTTTACAAATAATATAGAACATGCGGTGTTTGATAAATTTGGTACGAGGTTTGACTGGTTGAGCTCTTTAATTTATGCATAATGATCGATTATTGTTCATCTATGCGTAATAGGGAAAAAGCAAATTATATACACTAGTTACATGCACACACTATGTGTGTGATTTAATGTAAAAGAGATAAGAGAGTGGGAGAGTAAAAGGAGTAAGAGAATGGGAGAGAGCATGAGAATAAAAGGGATAAGAGATTGGAACTGTGGAAGAGAGAAAATAGGATTTAAAAAATAACTGTGTAAGAAAATAAATAGTGATAAAAAGGGTAAAAATGGAAACCAAAAAGGTTTCCCTTTTGGTGTTAACACTGAAAATAACTGTCCAATTTTCTCCCACTTTATAATATAGATAGATAGATAGATAAGAAAGACATAGCATGAGGTGTATACCATGATTTCCAGAATTTTCTGGCCTGTGAGTGGTCCGATGCGCATATAACTCACAAGTCTATGCAACAGAAACATTAAAGTTCAACATATACATACCTCCATATTCAGAATCTGAATACAGATGCCATTTTTTAAGCTCTTCCTTTGAATTGAAACTGAAAATATACCGTTCACTTGGAGGAATCAAGTCTTCAACATTCCATGTGAGAGCTACAAGGGGACAACAGAGGAAAATTGATAGACTGAACGCCATCATATACACACAAATTAAAAGAAGGGTACCAAGCTCCAGGTCTTTTCTGTTCAGACAAGGCTCATAAGGATGTATGCATCTGAAGTGTAGTCAGCAGATACAAATACATACTGAAACCTAATGTTAATGATACATTGAACTCCAATTGCAGTTCAAAAATAAGTGTGTAACAACAGTTGTCCCAGTTTTAGAAGTACTATATATTGAACTATTGATCAGACACTGTAGATAGAGAGCATAAATGTCTGCCAAAAATCAACATTCAACACCCTTCTGGAAAATACTTAATGGACAGCTTCCTTCATATCATCACAAAACGGGGAACCTTGTTTTGATAGTTGACAGACCAACCAAGACAATAATTAGATCTTTGGATATTCATGTCACCTTCTGATCGTTTGGAAAGAAAAATGTCAAGTATAATTACAAGTTATCTTGTTAATGACGGTGGACACATAATGAAAAGTGAACTACTTCTGGGACTTTTGAAGCATCTTTTGAACAATGGTAGTCAGGTTAAACAATGGTAGTCAGGTTAACAGACCATACTTTGTTACTTTTAAAATGTAGGCTCTGATTTGGCGCAAATGTAGTTTGTACATACGTATAAGAAGACTCATTAGGAAAGAAGAAAATATAAAGTCCAAATTTTACAATAATTCATCCAACAAATGAAGTAGAAGGTAGTTAATTACTACTAAAAAAAGAAAATATAGGAATGAGATGGTACCTTTTTTCGTTGCACTGAGGGAAGCTTGCCAAACTGCACGAAACCTAGACATCTCTCCTGGAGTTCTCACAAAGCATATAATGGGAACTTGTAAAATTTAATTAAGATATCAAATCTGAAATTGAAACCAGTACCAAATTACCAATACCAATACCAATACCAATACCATACCTAAAATTGAGTAACCTGATTTAGAATTGATCTTAGCTTGTATAAACCCTAAGATCAAAGACTAAAGTGTAGAGAGAGAGAGAGAGAGAGAGAGAGAGAGATCTTTAATCGCAATTTGCGTCAAACTATGAATGCACCGGGATGGGAGAGAGAACCCACACAATAGAGGAGAGGAGGGAGGGAGAGTAGAAGAAAATGACGGACTGAGAAGACAAACGCTGCCGTTTCACTTAGAAATGTAACTGGTAATGCATTAATTAATTAACTAAATAAAACAAGGAGCCGATCATTTAGTAGTTGGTAACAAAACAAAGACCAATTAAGCACAAAAAGTAATTATAACTAGAATCGCTAATGTGAAGATGAATGAATAAAGAAGGGAATATGAATATTGACAGACCTATCTACCTAGTAGTATTAAGTAAGACTTCTTTGTATTCTTAATTCAGTTTGGGCTGCGATTATATGTTCTTTACAAAGCAACAACCATATACAAAGTCATGTCATTAACATCAATTGAATTGTTGTTTCTCATAATTTTTATAAATTTGCATGCGACTGCCCCTCGACTCGACTATTGAAATATAAATGTGTTGCAGTCCCCTTTTACTAAATTTTTTCCGATCTGTTCTTTTGTTTGAATTTAGTGGCCGATAAATTACAAGTTCTTGACCTTGTTTCACTTCTTTTCAGGTAATTATCTCATAATTATTTTGTTGGAGAACCAAAAGAATCGAGATTCCATAAATTTTGAATATGCCTTATTATTGTGTGTTGGGGATTTTTTTTATATGTTATTGTGTATAACTGTGATAACTTGTTATGAAACATAAAGGGTGTGTGTTGAACTGTTGATGGACCGCTATGAGTTAAGGAAAATTCTTAGAGCCAAGGTATACCATGCAAGGAACCTCAAAACTGGCATGAATGTGGCCATTAAGATGATTGACAAAGAAAAAAGTTACAAAGGTTGGGATGATTGAGCAAATTAGAAAATGAAGAAGAGGGACAAGATGAACAGCAATGAGGTGATCAAGGTGTTGGATATATATATATATATATATATATATATATATATATATATATATATACCTTTTTAAAGAGATGTAACTTTTCAAATGGATGTAACATTTTGAAAGGATGTATATCTTCAAATGGGTATTTGAAAACCTATAAATAGGTTCCAAATCTACCCAAAACAATAACTTAAAAAATTGAACTTTAATCCTTCTTAATTTCTTAAAATTAAATTCATTCTTCATTCAATAGAAGTCATAGAAAGTATTCCGAATTTTATAGGTTCGTGGAACTCTTCCATTGAAGTGCTTCTTGTAAGAGTTGAAGATCATTTTATCCTGAAAAGTAGACGTCCATTGTTCCATCCCGTAAGCACCGATAGCGGAGACAAAATCTGTTTTAAGGAGTGACTGTCCAACAGTTGACTTGATTTTAAAAGTTTGTCAATTAAATCTTGTAAGTCATTATTATAAAATTGTTTATTTTTTAATTCTGTTTATATAATTAGTATATATAATAATACTTTGGAATAACACAAGGCATATAATTTATAGTTAATCTGTGTGAACAAATTGAATTTAAACTCTTAACAACTGTTTGAAGTTAATTTAATTCGTATGGTTGACTTATTATGCTATGTTGATATTTTTATTGGACGTGATACATTTTATTTTATCATATTGTGGTTAAAATATTATAAATATGTATTTAAAATACTATTCAAACATTTCTGGTTATCTAACAGGTGTTGCTTAAACTGTTAAGAGGGTTAAAATGGTAAAATACTGTTATTAAGACATTTTGGAAAAATTAGTTATCAAATAATATTTTTTCATTCAGACACAACAAAGGCTCTAAATTATTCAGATGTCTAAACTGTTCAGATCTTAACACTCAGTTTTATCAAACAACACGTTACTCCTAAAAAAAATTCAATGGTCTCATTTACTCTTATTTTCTTGCCCTTTCTCTCTCTCTCTCTCTCCATAAAACACCTTAATTATAAAGGGCAATTTGGGATGATTAATTCTCCTAAATAACTACAAACGTCAAATAATTAAAAATAAAAAAGAAAGTCTAAAATGACCATATATTTAGGAATGGAGGGAATACTCCCTCCATTCCTATATGTAGGTCGTTTTAATTTTTTTTTTATTCTTAATTATTTATAATATTATCTAGGAGAATTGATTATTATTTTTCCAAATCGCCCTTATTACTCCACCTAATCTTTTGATCCATATTTACGAGATAAGTGAGGTGAAAGGTATTATAGACAATTGATACTATAATTAATGATTTTCAATCATTTCCTTAATTTTTGTGCACATGTTTAAAACGACATATATTAAAGAACAGAGGGAGTACACTTTAGCTGCCTGAGAAGTGCAACGTGTCGGCCCAAGTGTGAAAATGGATTGCTCACTGTGGTTTGCCTCCACCAAAGTCAAAGACGACGGTGTCTGTTACTGGTATTTCGCTTATACAAGTATTATGATCTGATCTAATTGTCGTTAATACTGTTTCTCTTCTCTCTTTCTGGTGCAAATGGGAACTTTACAGTGAAGCAAGCAACATGATTATATATATATATATACAGAAAAACTTTTCTCTCTTCTTCTTCTTCTTCTTCTTCTTCTTCTTCTTCTTCATAGTGTTGGTTGTTAGCACGCATCTTCTCTCCTCTTCTGGCACGGCACATGATTGGAACTGTAACCCGGAAGGAAGGAACTCCATCCATCCATCCATCCATCCATCCATCCATCCAACCTAACTATAATTTTTTACTACTAGTATTTACATTAAATCAAACATTTAACTTTAGCCAGGAGCATCTAAAACCACCAAAAGAAATTAGCTGCCTGCTAATGCTATCCAATTTCACTTGGCTATATAACATCCACCAACAAATTTAGATAGCCAGTTAGTAGATAGATTCAGACCTTTCTTCCTTTCTTTTTCTTATTTATCATAATATGTTATTTATAATGATATAATAATTAAATGACGACATTGTGTACTGCATTAAGCTAAAACCTAGTGCCGAAAATCAAGGGAACAGCATCTCTCCACCCAGTTCACAAAGTTATCAGAGAATTCTGCAAGAATGTCAGCATCAAAATTGAGGTCCGTAACATTCAGCTCGCTTCCCTGCATGAGTTTTAAGTATAAAAGAAGAAGAAATACACATCAATTCAAATCCAATTGACAAATCAACCAACAAAAAATTTTAACACAGAATCTAGACAACAACAGCAACAAAAAAAAAGGCTTCCTCACCCTCTCTACTTATTCAAGGTCCTAACAACCAGACCATGGTTGGTGAAGACAGAATGGTTCACTAATATGCTGTCCCACATATTGAATTTTCTTTTGCTATAATATAGTCTATGTATTAAAACCCATCCCTAGCACAAGTATACCACTTAAGCCAAGACTAAAATAGAGCAGCCATGGAGTCTTAGAGTACTCGGTAAGCTAAAAAGAAACAATTAAGATTTAATGCATTCCAAATGGAAGTGATGATCGACTGCAATATGACCAATTCTACCCCTGTTTTCTCTTCATCCATTCTACGTTTGTAATATATAATAGGAGTCTCCATTTTCTATAACTAAGAGAAATTCAGAGGCGATGTGGATCAATTCATTGGAGTATGACAGACTTAAGAATGACGACTATCAACGAACTGACATGAGATATAATGAATGCAAACAAGTAACAACTATATTAGTACTTTCCAACGATACAATTGTAATTTGCAGCTCTTCAAAATTATCTACATTTCTATTCTTCCAACCTGCACTTGCCTAGTAAGAGAGAATATGTTGAATTCACTGTTCAAGAACTGTAATTTACAAATTGAACTGACCTTCATGCTAGATCCAGATTCACTTGCGCTTGTATCCACTTTAAGTTCATTTGCAACACTATCAGATGATAGACTAGTAATAGGATTGCTTATAAGTGAAGATCTGCATGCAGGAAATCCAATATAGGCTCATCAGTGTGAAATTCTCAAATAATTCAAGTATAATTGACTAAACTAAAAACTGATCCAATCTTAATAACTGAAGTGCTAATAGAAAAGAACCAAAAACTGAAAGGAAAACAAAACTCACTTTTTGAACTGTAAAAATTAGACGACTAAAATAAAAACCATAGGAAGAAATAAGGGGTTATTGCCAAATAAGTGTTGATGCTTCCAGTCATTTCAGGAGGCTGGGGAAGCAAAAAATACAATATCAAATGCCTCAGTCTATCCCACATATTGTGTAACATCATAAAATATCTGTGCACCATAATCACTTGGAAAATAAAGCAGCAAAATACACCATTATGTTATATACAAAAAGTTGTCCCTGTTTTGGATCTAATTATAAATTTCATCACTGAGAATTGAGATGAAGATCCTAAAGTCATATATGGTGGGCGATTGCAGTTTTAATACAAGTGGACCAAGATAAAAAATATTTAAAGTAGAAAAATAAAGAAAGAGAGCATCGTAGTGCATTGAGTTGTAGCTTAATAAAGGAGTGACAGTATAATTTGGACATGGTGGTGATGACTAACACAGGATGGTGAGAGCTGGTGTAATTTGATTAATAATCAAATAAGCATTAGTTAACAGAGCCCGAATGATAACCTTTCATACGTCTCTCCTTCACATGAATGTCCAGACGAAGAATGCCAATCCACCTCAAGAAAATTTGAACAATTGAAGGAATCCCAATGCTCATTAAGACCTAAGCTATCACTTTTGTAAGATTGTTCAGGATGCATATCCGGGAAAAACTGCTTAATAGACGTCGCAGGGGTATACCTGCAGCAGAGCCAAAATTTAATAAAAACAACCTTACAAACATGAACAACTAGAACAGCATTTCACCTACATAGTGGCATAAGATCGCAGTGTAACTTAGTTTTGCTTTATAATGTCACAACTAAGAACGACAGATACAGTGGTACATCAAATAGTCGTATAATAACTAGAGCACAATCACCCATGCAGTATGAAGCCTCAACCTATGCCACAATAGGGAAAACATATCTGCCTGATAGAAATTCATTGATGAAGTCCAGATAATAAATGTATTAGTACTTCACATATAATATACTATGCACCCTAAAATTCTTATTACTCTTCCAATTCTTTACTTTGATATAAACATGAGAAACAAAATGGCTCTAAATGGCAATGAATTCACTAGAAGTTGGTAATATCCTAGATGTGATAGAATAAAGATGAGTCAGAGTGGTTTTCACTAAGTAAGAAGTTGGTATTGGGGTGACTAAATTCTAGAGGCATTTTTACCTTTAAAAAAAAAAAGACACGGTTGAACGACATCAAAATAGGTGTATTTTACTATCTCATGCACCACCTACCATTGTAACTTTGTTTGGCCTATACAAAGCCCTCTTTTTGAACAATCAATAGTTAAAAGAAAATCACCATGTAGCTAACAGAATAATTACAACAGTGTTACCGTGCAACCAATCTCACTTCCTTCACACTAGTTTTTTCTAGATTGTTATCAAGAAGTATACAGTTACAAAGCCCTACCTAACATTTTCTTGTCCAACAATGAAATACTCCCTCCGTCCCACAAAAGATGTTTAAAGTACCAAAAAAAATGTCCCCTAAATTATGTCTAAAGTACACAATTCAAATCAAAAAAGTTATATAAAGACTATTTAACCCTCAAAAGTATTGAGTAGTGTCCACTCCATTTAGAAAAATTCCAATGTGGGTTGGAACTTATTAATACTCTCTTTCACTTTAATTATTCTTAATTTGTGTGAAAGATCAGTGTTTTAAAAATCTCCGCCTAGGCGCTAGGCCCCCCTTGGTGCCCGCCTAGGCGCTAGGCCCCCCTGGCGCCTCACCTAAGCCCAAGGCGGCAAAAAAATCCCTCCAGAAAATTAAGCGAGGTCTAGGCAAAGAGGTTTTTTTTTAAAATTTAATAACTACCCAGACCAGATATTGATATATTTATTTTTCTAATAATTTGCCATATTCATAATACAAGTTGTAGCATATCAAATCACAACAAGAAGTGAACAATATCAAGTCAAAATGGATAATTTTATTATAGTTGTAATTTTTTGAACTTGTACCAACTTGAAATTATATAAATGATGATACATTGGTAATATTTAGTTTAATTCAATATAATTCTTAAATTTATGTTTAGTTTCTTAAATTTTAATATCGAATTAAATTCTTGAAATTTTAAATTTTATTATTTAATAGCAATTTTGTTTATGAATAAAACTAATACGTTAAAAACATGTTTGAACTTTGAACAATTGCATGTTTGTGTTTGAATTTTGACATTAGTAATATGAATATGTGTTTGAAATTTAAGCAAAGGCTTTTATTATCTTTATTATAAATTTTTTTGCTTCATATTATTGTTTTGTTTGGATAAATGTAAGATAAAATATTAAAATTGACTTAAAATAAAAAAATCCGCCCATGATACAGAAGCGCCTTTTAGAACATTGTGAAAGATGTACTTGAGACATATTTTATGGGATGGAGGGTGTAATGAAATGGTGGGGCCTACTTATTGAAAAAATCCAAATCCCATGATACAGAAATCTAGAATTATGAAAAAGATGTGGGAAGGGTCATGTACACTCACCTGGAATAAGATGCATTGGTATCGCAAGTTAAGATTTCTGGTGTAGACTCTGAAAGACCCCTGTTACCACCTTGCATTTTGTCAGTTAACGTCTGGTTAAAATTTTCATTCTTATCAAGATTTCCATTTTCAATGGGTGAGTTGCGCTCACATATAATGTTTCCATCAGATAGTGACCTTTTAAAAGATGACCTGCACAAACAGAAAACAACCAAAATCACATGTTTTGAATATAATACTCTCTTCGTTTCAAAATATAAGATCATAATTCAATTTGAGACATTTTCTAACTCAAACCTGATATAGATTCATTTAATTTTAGTTAATTGAAAATTGTAAACTATCAACTATAGGGTCCTGCCCCACTGGTTACCCCTATCCCTTGTGTACCAAAAGGGTTTCAAACCTTGACAGTGACTAATGTTGGGCGTGTATGTGCAAATTATTTCTCAAACTAGCAAAATAAAAAAATTAAAAACCATGTACAAAAAAGTATTACTAAGTACAAGATTTTATTGCTTCATAATTTTTAAGAAATCTTAACAATTTTGAGTTTAAAAATGTCTCAAATTGATAATGATTTTATAATTTTGGAGCAGGAGTATAATTAGGCATCAAATGTATTCTCTCTCAACTCCACATGGACATATACATAGGCAAAAAAACATTTTGAGAATAGTGTTCCAGATTCTTGACCATTTAAGTATATGCAGCAAAGATGGTACGGTAACAAGATTCAAGCAGGCATGTTTAATGCTTGAATGTTTGTTGAAGATTTATTTCAAATTTGAGATTTCTTCAAAATGGACACTGAATCTGCTATCTATTTTCCTCACAGTAATCTCCATATGAACATTTCAAGTATATTGGGCGGTTTGTTTAGCTGAGCAAACATGCTGAAGTAAAGTTCTTATTTGTGCAAAGTAAAAGTGCATGATAACGGAAAGAATCAAGTACGAGCATAGAAGAATCAAGAAAACAATGAGAGAAATTTTACAGTGGCAATATCTTCAACTACAATTGGAAATTCGAGCTATGATTGGGAAAAGAAACAGCTTTATAATGAAAATGTTGAAATTTTCTGTACATGTCCTGGTATAGGATATCTAGTCAATTTAGTCACTTCATTCTTCCAATTCAAAGTATAGGATACCTAGTTAATTTAACTTGAAGGTAAATCATCAAGTATCATAACACAAAAAGATAAAAAATATACCTAGCATTTTCATCTAAAAAATTAGAACCACGGATTCCAACATTGTGATGCTGGTCTGAATCCAATTCCCATAGTTCTGGTTTACCCTGATGTGGCTGAAAATGTCCTAAGAACCTGATTAAAAGAAATCCAGACCAATTAAAGTGATATACAGCTTCAGATGATACATGGATTAAGTTCCATCAAACTAAAAACTGTCATTTCACACAATCATCTCTATACAGATAGAAGTATCACATAATAATAGTCTAACCAGAAGAGGCCCAACTCAAGTCTATGTTCATGGATATGCAATTTTCAGGTGAAGGATCTGGCATAACAAAAACAACTATAGAACTTTTTTAAGAGGTACAAATGGGTTGACTTACACGTTAATTGCATCTTGCTTTTCAGCATCCATGTAGGCATTGCTATAATATCGGTGTAGAATTCTTAAGAACTCCTGAGATTGGGTTGCTGCTTTCCATTGACCTCTTCTCTGAGAGAATATCTGTTTACAGATGCACAAGGACGGAAGTTGTAGACAATTACGAATTTTGATAAATGTATATAAGCAATTGCTCTAGGAGAGAATTGAATACGAACTCAAAAAATTTTAAACTTTAAAAACATGATTAGGAAGACATGCATACAACATGACTGATGGATTGAGTTGTATACTATGGGCTGCTAGGCAGAACAGCAGATAACTAATCAAGAAAAGTTTACAACAAAATATAACAAAACTCATTAAAGCTGCAAAGGAACTTTCACAAGTCCCAGATGCAACAAATGAAGATCTTGCGGTGAAGTTAAAAGTTTAGAATAATTTTTTCATATAGTTCAAAGGGTAAATTTAACTAATTACTAATGGTGAGAATATGTTAAGCTCCATTGTGTTCAGAGTCTATTGGTATTGGCAAGGCAATAGCACAATTTATTCTATGTCCATTTAAAAATACATTTAAGGCGTATTTATGTGATACCCCAGTCCCACATCGGAATATGTAGGATGGACTGTACTATTTATAAGGTCTCAACTATACTTCCTAGAGTACCAATAAGTAGTAATGACTTTTGGGTGGACCTGCCATGGGACAAGATGACCCAACTGGTGCTCTTGGGCCGTGGATTAAGCCTTATCGTGGACTCAATTTTGGGCCCGATTTGTTACAATTTAGTATTTCTAAACTAACCTGTTTCTAATTATGGACATATACATTTTAATTTGAGACTGATATCAACTTTTAATATACAATAATCAATTCATGACCGCACAATACTATCAAGCAGACAAATAGAGCTATCAGCTATTAGACCTGTTCCTCTAATCGTAGCTTGGTGATGAAGATTCACAATATCATTTTAAGGAAAACAATGAATAACAAAATTTAGATGGACTCTTTAAAAGCATACACGGTCAGCTTCAGCCTGTTATTATGAGAATTATACACCTAAACTGAAATGCTTGGTTTTCATATTCCTCTTACTGAAATAGACTGAAGTAGACGGTTTTATTGTACTTGACAGATAATAGTCAGTTATAGGTTTCCCGACAAAATTGAAGACATTTAAAACAAATTAAATACAAATTCATACCAAATCATTAATAATCCTAAAATTTCTTTCATCAAATAACAAATTTACCCGAATCAACTACACCATCTACTCATATAGTCTGAATGTTGAGAGAGAATGATTGAGAGTCACAAATTAGTGCATCTTATATTTATGTTCTACTCCTGCTATTTAATTGTTAATTTGTTTTTGAATAAGTCAAGCTTTTGGTTGCTGAGGTGTAATAGTAATTATTTTGTTATCTAAATTTATGCAGTTGACTAGGTTTTTAGGAGTTAGAACTGCTGTTAGCTATTTTTGCTGTAATAGTGGGTAGTGGTAGGAGTATAATCAGTAGCTTCTGTGATTTCTATTTTCTATAAATTTGTAAGTGGTAATCAGCAGTTGGTGAGAAAGAAACTGGCACAAGAGGAAAGAGATGTAGAAATATGATCTATACGCACACATACCCGGTAAAAGAGGAAAGGGTGGAAGATAATGATGGCACAATTTAAGATGTAGAGGTTCTTCAGAAGATAGTCTCGGGCCCATGAGAGAGAGAGAACTGAGAGGATTTGCAGGATTCGAAAGGATTTAAGTTAGATTTAGAGAGAGAGCCCTAAGAGTCTATGTTGAAATTTGAAAAGAACATAATATTAATTGCCAAAGGCCCAAAGCTTTGTCTTTCACACCTACGGTATATATAGTTTTGTACAAATGATAGTCATACAAGGTTCGATTGCTTCGGCTTTAAAACAGATTAATTTGCTACAAACTGTTAGCCAACTGAGAATTACTCGGTTTTAATTTCAGGAACCATGACCGAATATTTTGCTTGGAGAACTGGCCAAACTTTTCTGGTTCAGTACCATTCGGCCAGTTTGGTCAGTTTATTCCGTTTTCTGAAGACTCCTAGCCTTGGTTGATCATATTAGCTTCCAATGAAGGAGAACTGTGGCACAAGCATAAAACCTAACATACTATAATGGTGACCTGTGAGCATAAAATCCAACATACAAATTAGTAAATCAGTACGGAAGGATTAGAAGCTTAGATGTAATTGGCTTATTTGATTGTACTAAAGTATACGAAAAACATTAAATGAGTAGTAGTAATTAATAAACACATTAAGGCGCCATCTATCCCCTATCAACCCACTGACCAAATTATATGCCACATTTGCATATACAACATGTAAGACCTTACGTATAGGATCATGACTGCCATATTCCAGTTTTCTAACATTTTTAACATAGTTTCAGATATTAAAAACATGATTACAGTATTGGAAAGCAATCAATGACACTTTTACAACAGATTTCCTAGACTTTTGACCCTCCTTCCATTTTCTGTCCCACATGTACCGTAAACATTAATAACACCAAGCAGTGCCATTCAAAAGAATTACCTTATTGTGTGCTGCAGATCCACCATATTGTAATGAAAGTGTGTCGCCCATCGTCTCATACGTATTCATTAACTCGTCTGACAAAGGGGAATCGAGATCTATGCTTGAGGTATTTGTAAATCCTAAAGCATGGAGCTGATGCCCAAGAGCAACCAATCCATAGGCATATTGCGCAACATTTGTGCGGTCCAAACAATCTATGCAATTTGTTCTTAGAACTCCTTTCTGAAATGTCGGTTTGAGAAGATGATTCCCACTTGCATCACCCATGCCGTTGCAAACTTCATTTTTTAAGTCATTAGAGTCTTTCTTCTGTAGTCTGTAATCATCACCATCAAAATTATGCATCATATTTGATAGCCAATATTTAATAGCTAATGGAAACACCAGAGTGACAATTTAGAGAGAGAGAGAGTCTAAACAAGTCATGGTTTAATTTTAACAATAATTCCATATATCAAACAGAATTGCACCAGCTGTACAATTTCAAAAATATTTAAATTCAACAAGATTAAAAAGGCATGATGTTATGACTTTAAACTAGGACAAGCTGCCAAAAAGCCCTGATTAAGATATTTTAGCCCATGATTAATGGTATGCATAATATCAACAATCAGGCTTGCTACTTGCATACAAAGGCTTTGATCATGGCAAATCCCATTATAGATTAGCTTTCAAAGAATTTAAACTCCAAAACAAACATCTGGAGATTTTAATCCAAGAGTCAGGTCAAATCAAACATTGTAAACTGATCTATAGAAAATGAGGGACTTAACAACGACATGTGCTTTGTCAGGAATATTAATTCTTAATTGAAACATTATAAAAGCACTGCAGAATGAAAACCCTTAAACTTACTCGAAATAGGAACAGTTCAGCATTTTCCTTGTCCTTACTTGACAATAAAAGAAGCCAGTCAAGTTCAACGCATAAGCAGCCATTTTGGTTAAAAGTACCAAGACATTAGTTGCTTTGCTGAAAAGGAATCGAGAAATATTCACATTAATTGTACTTCAAAAGTTATAAAGACAAAATAAAAGAAGGAAACAAATGCTAGGAGGGAAGAAAGGAAAAAAAGGACAAGGAAAAGGAAAAGGAAATTTTGGTGTACTTTCTGGAGAACTTGTTTAAATCCCAGTGAAGGAACTTCAAGCGATTTTCCTCGGATAATTCTTTATTCATTAAATCAATAACATTGCAAAACTCTGTACGCAGAATAGATTCCCGGGGCCTCTTTTCATGAGTCTGCTAACCAAAAACCATTATGACAAGCATATATAAAGGAAAGATAACCATCAGAGGATTGATGTTGAAACAACAATGCAAAATCAATTGATCCATTAGTTACCGTGAAAGTGTTACCTTAATCAAATTCAATATTATAATTGGATTTCCATATCTCTTTGCAAGATTCTTGAAGTGAAGTTTAGTGGCTTCATGGTTTTGGTCCTTCTTCGACACTGGAAACAGGAGTCTCAGCATAATATAAGGGGAAATTGTAAACTTGAAAACAAGTATTCAAAGTATTTAACATACATATGATGTCAGGTTTAATATTCAATCGAGAAGTTTCCTGTGACCAGAAAAGGGGTATTGAACCCCTGTTCTGCACAACAGAACTTATTTGAGTCGCGCATCCTTCAGGAACATCTTCAAACACAATCTGTTCTGTCTCAACATCATTGGCCACACGACCCTTCTCATTTACCCCTCGTTTCAAATATCTACACCAGACAAAAAGAGAATAATCATTGCAAGTAACAAAGAAGTTTTTTCAGATATTAATCTATCATTTTAGATGCACTCTGCATATGTGCAGTTCATACATATTTACTACACAGAGACCTTGTACTGTTTTTCCCCTTATTCAATATGTGGAATTTTTTTAGGTAAATACTCTAGAATAGGTCATGGAGATGAGAATTTAACTTTGCCCCAGGAATAGTGAAAGAACATGCATGTTTATGAATCATCTTAGTAAGAGAATACAATTTGAACTTCTTCGTTTTTTATTCATTTGTCCAAACCTGGTTCCTGCATAATGCCGAGATCGTCTCGCAATAATGGTCAACTTGAAGTCCCTTCCAGATGTTGAAAGTTTGACCTGATATAACAATTTATGAAAGCATAAATATCACAATACTATTTCGTTGAAGCAGTACGATTGCAGAGCATGGAACAACTAATTTGACACCAAACATTTGAACCATGCAGAAAAGATTTCAGTCATTTGCATAAGTTATCTTCCAGATCATCTGGTTTGACAAAAACAGGAATATTTACCAATTTAGTTAATTAATACTACAAAAGACAAGATAAAATTTGATGTGCCATGAAGTTTCTTGAAATTCCTGATGAATGAAGTCCCTTCGAAACTCCTGAAAAATTTAGATTTCAGGAGAAAGGAGTTGATAGTAACAACAAATACCACCAAAAGCAAAAAGAAATGAACTAGGAAGTGAGAACAATAACAACTAAATTTCAGCATTAAAAGATGGATACAGTATTATGCAACTAAGCAGAAGGGGCAAAATCATAGAAGCAATAGTTTTATACGAAGTTTCAGAATAATGAAGTAGCTCAGAGCCCATGAATTGAGTACCTGTTTAAAGAACCCGTACACTAGTGCGACTGTCCAGAGAGTATTCTTAAGGTGATAGCGAATTCCACGAGTCATGAACTCATTCCATACAAACATTGTTTCATAAATGAGTTGTCCAGCCTCATGGTTATACATGTTCTTTTGAAAACTACGCATGACATGATAGGAGTAGCTAAAAAAGAAGTCCTTTGTCAGATCCACTGTGCATAGGAGCTTCTTATATCTATGTCATCAACAGAAAAAGGACAAAGGAAAAGAATACATCAACGTGCAGTAAAAGCTAAAAGATTGAAAAGAGAGAGCTGTTAACTTATCAAGTCAACCAGGCAAAAATAAAAATAAACCAAAAAATAAAAATAAAAAATCCCCCTCAAACCCAGATGGTACCTTGTCCTCATTCAACATCATAAATTAACATCACAACACCAATGTAGTTTACCTGTAAGTCACAGGATATAAACAGGCAAGATCCTCTATAAACATTTATAACAATCAAGGACATATTGATGGTACCATTTAGCATGTTTATATTTACAATTAGATCTTTGACAAATTATATTCTACATCAAATCTTTTAAACGTAATACAAATATAATATGAACATGAGTTTAGTATGAAGTAAACACACCCACAACACCTATAACACTGAAAGATTCAAAAAGGCAAACAAGTTGCCCATGGTGAATTAACTTAAAATAAGAATCAAAACAAACACATCAAAAGACGGTGCTTATTAAGATACAAAGGGACAAGAATCTAAACCCCTTCTGTCTGCTTAGAAGTACAAATGACATATTACATTTACAAGCAGAATTGACAAAAGACCTGTTCTCATTCTTAGAATAAACCATATTGGACTGCACAGTTGAATTGGGAATTGGAATCATCTTGCTTTCAGTAATTGCATATACTGCATGACCACATATGACACCGATCTTCCTTCTGTTTGTAATAAGCAGCATGTAATGAGGTCCCAAAAACTTTACGAACCCTGAAATCAGAGAAGAGACTTATAGGTATGTATCAAACAACATAACAGTTTTTTTAAAAGAACAAAAAAGAAGTAAAAAAAAAAGAATATGTTAAACATAACATACCAACAATTCCATAACAAGTAGTTACAAATTTAAGCCCCCCAGTAGACTTGTTTCCGTCATTTATCCTTCCTAGCAGATCGCAGCACTCGATTTCCGAATATGTTGTAGAATCTTCACAAATATTTAGCTCAGAAGGCTCTAATCTGTCAATCTTTAAAACTCTCCAGACTGTTCGACTCTTGTCCCGTCCAATCATATAAAAGTTCTGTTGCATTGTCAAATGTGTATTAAATTTCTGAAGTATTCAGTAAAAACTGAAGGGAAAAATTTGTATCGACCATCGTAAAAACTACTATATTAGACAAAAGAACTTAAGTGACTATAACAGGAAAATGATAATGGCACAGAAACGGAGTCATATCCCAAAGGAGATAGTTAGTGGTATTTATTTACATCAACTTAGAGCGGATTTGGGATCGCTTATAAACGAGTTTCAATCAGTTTCAAGAAGTAAAAAGTATTTGATAAACTAATTTTAAAACTGCTTATAATCATTTTTTATAGAATTAATCAGAAGCTCCAATTTGGAACTTCTGATTATTTGCCAAATCTTATCAGGTTTGACCAAGTATATTACTAATATATCCCAATTTATTTTAATAATGCCAACAATTACCCATATTTACTTTTTAAAATATTTCTTTTTAGTAATTTACACTTAAAATAAGTGACAAGCAAATTTTTTTATACCGAATATTTTTCACTTATTACTAATTGAAGTACTTTTTATTCGTCAAACACAAACTAATTTTTTAAAACTAACCATAATCAAAGGCGCTAATCAGAATCAGTAATCACACTTTTTAAGTAATCCCAAACATACTCTTAGTACAATCACATAAATAACTTTTTTGATTTTTAAAAGGCTAAATAATACTCCCTCCGTCCCAGAATAAAAGTCTTGGTGGACTTTTCACGCATTAAAATGACAAAATTGCCCATAATAATGTCATTAAATATGAAGAGAGAATTAGAATAAGAAAAGTAAGAGATATTTAATGCTACGGGCATAATAGGAAAAAATGTGTAAAAGTTTGGTTATTAAAAGAAAGTGGACATTTAACATGGGACAACCCAAAATAGTAATAAAGACTTTTATCCTGGGACGGAGGGAGTATATATCTAAACAATAGTTCATAAATATACCCAAGAAGCGGAAACTAATGGTCAAACAGTAATTAGATAAATTTACTGCTAATAAATTAGATGTGATGGTACTATAGGATTAGGTGGTAGCCACTTATTAAATCACGATACCCTTCTATAAAAGAGTGCTTAGGTCCACTGAAATTTCAAGACTAGAATGAAATTGCAATTTAAACATATTCATAACTAGAATTTTAAATTATGAGGAAATAAAATAATACTACAGCAATTTAATTGACATTACCAAGGGGAGATAAAAAGAAAAAACAGAAACATAGAGGAAACTTTAGTGCCAAAGAAGTAGAGGATCTAGATAACAGAAAATCCTAAAAGACATAATTAAAATGTAAAATACTCTTAAATGTGGAAGATATTTTTCAACTGATTGATGAAGGTCTGAACTTGATAACTAATGGTTCGAATAACTATAAGCATTTCAATCTTCCACCATTATAAATAGAGAGACCACCGTAATCAAATTATGTATCCACTAGTTTTAACTACATCTTTAAGAAAGTTATACCGTATTACACAAATTGGCGATTCCAATCCTTTTTTTGTTCCGCATATAATACGATTAATATCGAATCACAATCCAAGTAAAATAGGTTCTAACACTCGCAACATCACCTCTCAACATGCTATAATAATTCTATGCCTGGGCTCTTTAACCTTCTTGTTCTGAACAATGGGATCTTTTCCTTGTAATACTTTTACAAATCTGATCTATCTAAGAAGCATATATAATTACAGACTCCAAAACAACAGACATCGTATAATTATAGAAAATGGAATTTTGAGCACAAGGTCTCGTTAATGTTGCAGGATATATGCATTTGATAATTCTGCTGCACAAAACTTGCTGAAATACTCATTGATTAGAGTGCAATGTGCAAGTGTACCTGCAAGCGTTTTGTGACAGCACACTTGAGAGAGGCAGAGATTCGAGGTTTTGAGACCTCAAGGCTTAAAGCAATAACTTCCGGCCGTACCTCGATGAAAATGTCAAAAAATATATCGCGAAACCAATACACATAAAAAACTATTTGTTTTTCAGTATTTTTCCAAATCTTATAAATCATAGGTTTGCAAGTGAGAAATAATTTAGCTTCATATACATCAAAAATAGATGAACTGTATGAAGAAATTTATGTAACAACGTCTTGAATTTCACATATATGTATGTGCATATAAAGGGGAAGCAGAAAGCATCTAAATACCAGATTTTAAAATGATTGCACTTCCGATACGGGAAAATATACAGCAGGAACGGTGTTTTATTATGACATAATCATATTTCATTCAAGCAATATAAGAATGTGTGCCGCCACAGTTGAGAGTGAAAACTAGCAAAGTTACGAGAGATTTGGTGGCCAATAACATTAAACATATTCAACAATCATAACATTACGTGAACAATAAAAAATTTCCTTATTGAGCAGAACTTGATAACATGTGCATGCTTATCTCACAGTCACAGTAGTATGTGACTACAAAAATTTCAAACTTCTATCCTGCAACTCAACCATTATATGTCTTATAAAGATGTTCTACATAAAAACCCATAATTTTGGCAAATCAATAAGCACTCCCTTCAGCAAAAGTGCAAAACCAATGCAAATGTTTTTATATACAAGAAATAACTACACAATTGGAGACCAAAAGAAAACAATATCAACTTCAGTTAGAACCACAAACAACCAGAAAAGATAAAAAAAATTACCTAACAAACAAACAAATTATGTTAAAAGGACCAACAATTCAACTTAATTAAAAGATGTTATGAAAGAAGGTTGAAAATGTACCGCGCGAGTCTCGTAAAGCATGAACTTTTGCAAATACGTTGTGTTCTGGTTAGGCTCTTCTCTGAACCAAGTTGGTTGCATCTCTGACGCCATAGTTTGAATCCAATGCCTGAGACTCGGGAGTGTTTATAGTATGGAAGACAAGAGATCACCGGCAAACTCAACCCTGCCCTGAAACCCTATATCTGATTTGATTCTTCTTCTGGATACTGATAAGTCCGTTGCTAAAGCTAGCTTCATCAGATAGGTAAAAAAAACGAGAATGGTGCTTAAACTTAAATCTAGATTTTAAAATATATAAAAAGAGTCGTAATAACTTGGAGAATATTGAGGTATACACAGAACAGAGACAGGGATATAAAAAATAATAATTCTCGGAAAAGAGGATGGTTTGTTACGGAAGGGGTTCGGTGAATAGACTTAAAGAGAAACACAGCTCCGGCGACTACATCCATCCACACAAGATGAAGAAGATAACAGAGCAAAAGGAGAACCAAGGCTCTCTCCAGTCCAAATTAACTAGGTCAACGGCCAGAATTTGATACTACTCCATTGAGTAATATGGAGTCCTAGGTGACCTGGCTAGGTCAACACTCCGAAATTGACCATCACAATTTTCCGTATTGATTCATGTTTTATTACTATTTACTACTACTACTAGTATTTTATTTTAGGAATATGATCTTCGTAATAATAAGATTTTATTCTACGAGTAATAATAGAATTTTACACAAAATTAAATAATTATATATTATTTATACTCGATTTTGATCAAAGATTAGACATAAAATTGGTCGTTTTCTTTAAATTTATTCAAGATGATCATTTTAAAACACAATTACCATAATATAAGAACACAAATATCAAAGTGATTTGATTGGTCCAAAAGATTTATTTATTTTTACCAAAATATATCAAAGTCCCATTTTTCTACTAAAATACAATTTAATGACTGGTATAATTATGATAACTTCTGATATTTCATAAATTCATGAATCTAATTAGTAAAACTATCTCATTCAACTTAATTTATATATAAATATATCTTAAACAAGTTTTGGACCTCATTTATTGGAAGCCTCAAAAAGTGATTTCAAATTGTTAGGCCCCGTAACAATGGGACTTCCTTCCCACATTAGCTTGGCCAATTGCTGATAAGCAACTTGAGTAGGATGATTAGAGTCGAAGAAGAGATAATCACTAACATTCTCGCATAATTCATACTCTTTCTCTCCTCTCATTCCTCCACAGCTATAAACTCCGCGATAAGGGCCGCTGCCACAGCATGCGCTACTCCCATCCTTAAAACCTGCACACACACATACACATTCCATCATTCATACACATCTCAGCTACCTTAATTCATATTATTCAGACAAAAATTAAGCTTACCATATTTTGACGGATTGGCCATTTTGTCACTAAAGCAAGTGTGGAGATCGAAATAGGAATACTCGACTCCTTTTAACTGCTTCTCCAACTTATTGAGGTTTTTGGAAAATGCCTCCATGTGTTGCTGTACCAAGGCTGCTAGATCTTCATCGCAGGGATTACTACTTTTTCCTGCTCTTTGTGCCTTGATGCTTGGCCAACAACCCAAGGGTGGTAAGCTAAGAAAACTAAATTTCCTCCCCCCTTTCTTATATATCTCCTGTTATTTATCCAAAATAATTACTCTGACAAAAATTAAAGAGAATTAATAATAATATGTTTGAAAAGGGGTACAAATGGATTAAATGTTTTGTCGGTACTTTGATGACAGTTGTGAAGTTGCCGATAACCATGTCCACAAATTGTTGCCGAGTATATGACTGCTTGGAATCTCCACGAGATGGGCTCAAGTAATCATTGCCTCCGATGCTTATCATATACACCGACTCGGATAGCAGTTCCGCAGCTTCTGTATCTCCTAGCTGCTGCGTTAATTGCTTTGCCACATTCTTGAATTGGCTCAACTGGGTTCTGAGGTTTACTACCTGTAAATTAAAACAATACATATGATATACATCATCACAATTAATCACCAATCGTAAATATGATACATTTACTAATTAAATGGTAGATTTGTTTGTTATATATACCAACCAGGCCTGGATAAGTTTGGTCCAAAGCACCAGCTCCCCCAGATGCAAAGTTTGCTCCAAAAAGAAATTGATGATTCCCAGGTTGAAGATATGGTGGAATTAGTGGTAACTTGGCGTACTCGGCTACAATAATAAAAGATTTGTGAACTAAAAGTGAAGCGTATGCAAGTCTAAAGGTAATTAAATGACACAGAAATTAAGTAGATAAATTTTGGTTTAGGGTGTTAATAATTGTAAGGTACCGATAAAATCGGGGATGAGGCGGCCATCGGAGAATCTTCCCGTTGGGGCGTTGAAGAATGATTTGCCGTACGGCCAAAAATTAGCCTGGAACTCGGTGGTAGTATTGATATAGTTATTGTTACCAGGATCATAAAGTGAATCGCCGAAGATGAAGAGGGCCGCTTTATTAGTATTGCAGCTTTCCAAAAGGGGAACACTCGATAACACAAGACTTGCACAGACCACCAGGGCTAGTAAGGCACACAATTCAAACTTTGCTGCTGCCATTGTCGTGGTGAATTAACCTGCACCATAAGCAGAGTAATACTAGTATACAAGTAATTATTATTTGTTTAATGGCTACTTGATTTAGACGCGAGGGCTAGAGGACAAGGATAATATTTCAAGAGAATGGTTAAATTCAAACTACTTTTTTTTTTGTGAAAATAATATTTTCTAGTGTGGATTTAATAATTTCTTATTTTAATCTATTTCAAACCCGTGGAATATCTATATTATAAGATTATAAATTTGAATTGGACAAAAAAACAAAAGATAATTCAGATTTATTTTAATTTATTTGGGACACAGACAATTACTAGTTTCTTTTGATATAATACATCATTTGTTTGTTTCTTCTCCCTGCTAAATAAAGAATACAAAATAAAAGTAGCAAAATTTGACGAGAATATCCGGTCGGGGACAAAATCCGGGTCATTCCTGGCCCTAAGCCATCATAATGCATATGCTATATTCATTTAACCTGCCCAGAAGTACGCAATATTTTCAGATCTGGATCAGTTAACTAATCAAAAAAGTTATGGAACAATTACACTTTCTAATATATTTTTTAAAATAATTACAACAATAGTGCACTCATAAAATATTTACATAATTAATGCATTTAAATATTTTATTTACATAATTAGTGCAATTTTAATTTAGGGAATTAATATTGATGGGCTGATACTGCAAATCAGTATCCTTTAATTGTGGTGACGATGATCTCTCTTTATCTCTTCCCGTTAATTATTATTTTCTTTGAGATCTCTGTTTCTGTTTCTTTCTCTTTTTTCTTCATCCTCTTTTTTCATATGGTAAACCAAGGGCTTTGATAGGCTGTGGCTTTGGCTTTGTGTTAGGAATCGAATCAAGGCGAGTCGAATTGGGTACATTACATAGGTTGGGATGATTTGAGAGGTGACTGATATTGCAGAGTGTTGGTGTAAGACCCCAGCTTTTATAAATAAAGATGAATTTTTCTATAAATATTATTTTTGAATATTATGGAATAAATTTGATATAATGTTATAGTAGTGGGTAATATTTATAAATTTTGCAAAGTATGAGTTGTTATAAAATATTCGTTTGGTGGGGAATATTCTTTTTGTTAGGGAATATTAAATCTGATGGCTCAATCATTGGTGGACCCCACCTGACATTATTGTCGGATTGAGAAAGCGACAAAAATATTTTTATAAAAATAACGGCGGGAGGTATTACTGAATTAAAAGCTGTTGAACTACCCGGTGGTAAAAGTACGATGTCTGGCGTGGTTGCGTAGTAGCGCGGTATTGATTATTGATCTTACGTTGAAGTCACTTTCATTTATGCTTTCGATTATTCTTCTGATAATTCTTTGCATCATATCTCTTATATTATTGATTGATTATTGTCGCGGTATCATCTCGTATAATATGTTATAGTATTAAATCGATAATTGAGGCAATGAGTTATAAATGATTAATAATTATTGAAAGATTAAATATGTGTTATGATTTGTGGTAAGTTTGATTATTTTATGGGGGGCTCGTATGTAAATCATCTAAGAGTCTCTTCATGATAGTATTTACCTTACCGTCGATAGTAATTACCCTTGTGAATAGTATTTACCTCCGTCGATAGTAATTACCCTTGTGAATAGTATTTACCTTAAATCGATAGTAATTATCCTTGTGAATAGTATTTACCTTCGTCGATAGTAATTACCCTTGTGAATAGTATTTACCTTCGTCGATAGTATTTACAACCGTTAATAGTAATTACCTTTACCAGACGTCGAACCACTTGTCGTTTCACATTCTGGTGATCGAACCACTTGTCGTTTCACATTCTGAGCGTCAAACCATTCGTCGAGCCTTTTGCTGCTTTTCACATGACGAGGTCTAAGCTAGAAATCTTTCATAAATAGAGGCTGAGGGCTTCATTATTTTTCGCGAATTCATTCAAGTATATAGAGAGAAAGTATAGAGAGAGAAAGAGAAAGAAGAAGAGTATTTTATTCTTACACTTTCTGCTGCGATATTCAATCTCTCTACCAAAGGTAAGGGGTGTTATTCTTTCTTATTAATGAAGAGAAGCTGTTGTTATTCCATTGCTTATTATTACATTGGAATAACTTTGTATAAGTGGTTTACCTATCTTGGTGACATTCTATACTTGGTGACATTCTTCTTTATTATTACATTGGAACATCACATGCATGTGTTTTTACAGGACTGGTTTAAATCTTTATTATTACATGTTGGAACATCACATGCATGTGTGTTTTTACGGACTGGATTCCGTCTTCTTTATTATACTGTTGGAATATCTATACGTGTGTTTTACAGGATGCAGTTCCATCTTTATTATTACATTGGAACATCACATCGGTGTGAATTTCACGACACAGTGGTTAGTTATTTATTATTACATTGGAATAACACATGCATGCTGATCTGATCATCATGCGTGGTGATTTCTTTTGTTATTCCATTCTTTATTATACCCGGTTGGTTAAAACTTTGACTTATACTCCATGAAATTAGTAGAATATCCTTGATATTTGCGTTTCATCGATATCTTTTCATGGAAATATTCTTACGATCATTCTTGAATTTTACTTCTCAAAAGCGATATCGTGTTGACAATTTGGGCGTTAATAATTCTGGATAAAATAATTCTTGAACTTGTTTTATTGAATTCTTATATCATTGTCATCATCCTCACGTATTTATATTTTTTGAAAGTAAATACGTGGCTTTTGTAGTGCGTAGATGGACTTGGTATGATTATGACGAGACTACTGACCGGTGTAATCATGGTAGTAATATTACAAATGATGTGATAAAAAAATCCTCGATTGGTAGTAGTGCATTGATGGGCCGATTGTTGGCATGATCATGACCATTAATGAATATACACAAATATTCTTGGCGCGTAGTCATGAATAATTGTGGGTGATGATAAAGAATATCCTTGGTAGTAGTAGTGCGGGGTGATTCGATGATGTGGAATATTTATTAAAAGTGAGTCTCGGCTATAACGATGATGAAAAACCTTTTAAAACCTAAAAGATAGTAGACTTTATTTTCTACTTGACTCTTTTAATGGATTGCGATATTAATTGCTATGATTAAATTTGGTTATCTATTGTATTTTATCGGTTTAACATTATTGAAGACTATTGATAATTTATTACGCATTATCTTAGTCATAATATTTCTTCTTGGGCTAGTTGAGCTCACCCTTTCTTTCCTTTATTCTCTTGAAATGATAATATAATTTGGGACGAGTCGGGAAGCAGTGATGGTCTGAAGATAGCATTAGTAGTCCTCACTATTACAGTAAAATAGTGTGATAATTTATAATGAGGACTTTTGTTTGAGTTTGTATAATATCTAGTAAGCGATATTTGTATTTAAACTCACGGATTTTATGTCGTATTGTACACGTGATTATGTTAATAAGTTGTATTTAAATTACATACCATGTAAGTGGCGATTTCGAGATGGGTGATGTATACCTAATTTTGGGGGCGTCGCGGTTAGTATCGAGCTTAGGATGTGATCACTGGCTAAGATGTGAGAATAGTACTAGGAGGGAGGCGGGGAATACCTTGTTAGTATGACTACTAAGTTTATGTCTTTATTTTATTGGTTGGTCGGAAGATAAGGATAATTTGTTACATGTCGATTAACCTTTTGTTTTGTGGCGATGTCTGAAAATGACATCGAGAATGTTGAGAATATGATGGGGCCTTGACGATCGTTGATTCACCACATATCGATAATCAAGATAATGTGCATCGAGGAAGGCGTGATCCTCATGCAACAACAACCTTGACCAAATGACAAATGATCAAATGTTCGGAGGCTTTATACGATTTATGCAATGACGATGAGCGACTCATCCAAAAGCGTGGGTGGAAACACGGAAAACTCTCGGCGGTCCGCATTAAACAATTTAAGGAGGCTGGGACCACCGGAGTTTAAGGGAAGCGAAAACCACTTGGCGGAAGCATGGATAAAGCGATTACCAAGATATTTGATGTCTTGGGATGCTCAGAAGCAAAGGTTCCCTCGCACGCCTTTATATTTGCGTGGAGGCGGATTCTTGGTGGGAATCGGTAAAAGCGTACTCAACCAATTTGTCTTGAAGATATCTTGGGAGAAGTTCCAGGGAGGGCATTCAGCGACAAATACTTTCTGAAAGTATTCGCCACATGAAGGAGGTGGAGTTTATCAAGTTGGAACAAAACAATATGGTAGTGTCATGATCTGAGGCAAAATTTGCGGAGTTATCACGGTTTCGTCCCACTTGGTGGATAATGAAGAGAGAATGGGCGAATGTTTTAAGAGGTTTGAAGCGGGAGATCGTCGACATCTTATTTCTCGTAAAGCGTGTTTGTATTGAGGATGTTGTAAATAGGGCTCGATTAGTGGGTAGCGATAATGAGTCATATGACTAAAAAAGAAGCGGTGGCAAAATTATAATACCGGCGAGAATAGTCATCGAGGCGGTGACAACAAGCGTGGAGGGAATCAGCGGGCGAGATATGGTAACCGCCGGTGGTAATCGAGGCCAAAACAATAAGAATGGACATTTCGAAAAGGAGATTCAATGATGATGGAAAGGCGTCAACACCGGCACCCGTTGTTAAGGAAGAGAAAGACCACTATCGTATGCTTCAAATGCGGAGGAGAGGACACATCGATCAAGCTGCGTCATGCCAGTCAAAGCGTGTTATAATTGTGGAAAGAAGGTCACTTAGCTCGATTTTGTCATTTCTAGAAGACAAATTCACTAGGATGGAAGCACCAAAGGCCGTCCCGGAAAATTCAAAAGCCGGTAGTCTGAGGAGAGCATTTGTTGTGACCTCCCAAAGAGCGAGGAATCCGAATGAGGTCATCACGGGTAAGCTTATCATAAACTCTAAATGAAGTCTATACTTTATTTGATCTGGGGTTCTACCCATTCTTTTATTTCTCTACTTACGCTCATCGATTAAATTTGACTCAGGAGAAATTAGACTTTGACTTATCTGTGAAACTCCGTTGGGAGAAACCTTCATTACATCCAGCATGTTTATAAGTCTTGTTTGGTTCAAATCGGTACCCTCATATTTACATCGATCTTATTTCATTAAAAATACTTGCATTTGGCGTGATTACAAGGGATTGATTGGTTAACTACTTATCATGCAAAAATTGATTGTTTTTCGTAAGGTTGTTAGCTTTCATATTCGAATCAACCTATTATGCGAATTCAAACGACCAAACCATTAAAATCAATCACGGTCATCTCAAGCCATAAAGCTATTCGTTTATTGAAAAGCGGATGTCAAGCTTTCTTAGCTCATATCACTGATTTAAATAAAAATCGTCGAGTTTTAAGCGATATTCTATTGTTAATAAATTTCTGACGTATTCGAAGAACTTCTGGCCTACCCAGGCGTGAAATTGAATTTTGTATCGACCTTGAACCCGGTACAAAACCTATTTCCAAAGCCCCATATCGAATAGCTCTATTGAACTTGAGGAGTTAAAGACCCAATGCGAGAATTGTTAGACATTGGCTTTATTCGTCTAGTACTTCTCTTGGGGTGCTCTCACATTACTATTCGTGAAGAAGAAAGATGGGAGTATGCGACTTTGTATTGATTATCGGGAGTTGAATCACGTCACCATCAAAAATAGGTATCCATTGCCACGTATTGATGACTGTTTGACCCGATTGCGAGGAGCCAAATTCTTTTCAAAGATTGATCTTCGTTAGGATATCACCGATTGAAGATTAGAAGCCGTGACATTCAAAGGCGGCTTTCGAGAACTCGATGCGGGCATTATGAATTCTAGTCGTATCCTTTGGATTGACTAATGCTCTAACGCCTTCATGGATATGATGAACCAAAGTATTGAGGAATATTTAGATCACTTTGTGGTCGTCTTTATTGATGACATCCTTATTTATTCCAAAAGCGTGAAGATCATGAAAGCAACACTTGAGGTACGACACTCCAAAAGCCGTGAATATAAGCTTTATGCGAGTTGAAGAAATGCGAGTTACGGCTTGAAGAAGTAGCATTCCTTGGGCACGTGGTATCAAGTCATGGAATATCATTGACCAATGAAAGATTGAAGCTATTCAAAGTGGGAACAACCTAAATCGATGAATAGAAGTCGTAGCTTTCTCGGTTTATTTGGTTATTATCGGAGATTCGTGGAAGGATTTTCTCGAATCGCTATTCCATGATTTCGGTGACTCGGAAAGATCTGAAAGTTCGGTTGGAAGCGAAGAATGTGAGAAGAGTTTTCAAGAACTCGAGAGGAGACTTATTTATTTACTGTTACGACAATACCATACCATCGGCTCGGAGGATTTGTCATCTCTGGTGATCTTGAGCAAAGGGTTGGGATGTGTTCTCATGCTGACATGGAAAAGTAATAGCTTTATGCCTCGCGACAACTCAAAGAATATGAGAGGAATTATCCTACTCATGATCTAGAGTTAGCGTTATTATCTTTGCACTTAAAATTTGGAGGCATTACTTGTATGGGGTGAAAGTGGAGATCTTTACGGATCATAAAAGCCTCAAATATTTCTTCACTCAAAAGGAACTCAACATGCGACAACGGCGTTGGCTTGAAGCATTGAAAGATTATGATCATACCATCAATACCATCACGGAAAAGCAAGCGTGGTAGGTGGCGCATTGAGTAGGAAATCATATGCAATACAAGTGCGATATTATTGTCAATATGAGGCCCATTTTGTGTGACTTGCAAAGGATGGAGATAGAATTAAAGACTCGAGGGGACGCGTGTGATGACAAGCAAGTATCTGAGTAGAAGCAGACTTTAATTGATAAAGTTAAAAGCTGCTCAAGCTCTGGACACGGAGGCGATGCGTATGAGGAAGAAAGTCAAGAAGGTCTTATCTAGGAAGCAAGAATCGATGAAGAAGGAATACTTGAGTCGACTCCGGACTTTGTGTTCTAACGACCACGATTTAAAGTATAATATCATGATGGAAGCGCCTGACACACCATTTGCAATCCATCACAGGAGTACCAAAATGTATCATGATATTAAATCGTACATTTTGGTGGAGCAATATGAAAGAGAGATATATTTGTTTATCTCAAGGTGTCTAACTTGTCAGCGAGTTAAAAGCGGACATCAAGTACCAAAAGGTCCATTGCAACCACTTGAAATTCGAGAATGGAAGTGGGAGCACATTACCATGGATTTCAATTCTGGGGTCTTCTAAGGTTTCTCAAGGCATTGATGCGATTTGGGTCATTGTTGATAGATTGACCAAGTCTGCTCATTTCTTACCAAATCTGAAACTTATACACTTGAACGTCTTGCTTTCGTATGTACATAAGCGAGATTGTAAGGCTGCATGGTATCTTGCGGTATCCATAGTTTCGATCGAGACCCAAGATTCACTTCACGATTTTGGGTTAGTTTGCAAAAAGCTATGGGCGCAGACTTACGATTTAGCTCGGCATATCATCCTCGAAGGCAGACGGACGGACGATCGGAGAGGACTATTCAAACTCTTGAAGATCTATTAAGACTCTGTGTCCTTGATTTGAGGAGTTGGGACAAGTTCTTACCATTGGTGGAGTTTTCCTACAACAGCGATTATCAAGCAAGTATTGGCATGGCTCCATTGAAGCATTGTATGGAAGAAAGTGTCGTTCTCGGTATCTTTGGGATGAGGTGGGTGAAGCAACGTTGTTGGGGCCGGGAGTGAGTACGTATGACTACGGAAAAGATTCAAATGATCCAAATGAGCGTATAAAAACCTCACAAAATCGACAAAAGAGTTATCTTGATCTTCGTGAAAGGGCGTGGAATTCGATATAGGAGATCGTGTGTTGTTAAAGTTGCTCCATGGAAAGGAGTTACAAGATTTAGAAGGAGAGAAAACTTAATCCTCGATTCATCGGTCCATTTTAATCCTCGATCGAGTAAGGGCGTGGCTATAGACTCGCTTTTTCTGCTTAAATATGTCTCGTGTTCATGCGCGTTTTTCACATATCTATGTTACGTAAATATGTGAAAGACCGAACCATATTATTGAGTTAGAACAGGACGAAATAGCGGAAGATTTGGCGTATGAAGAGGTACTGTTCAAATTTTGGATAAGAAAGAACATATTCTACGCTCAAGGTTATACCTCAAGTCGAAAGTTTTATGGAGGAACCACGATGTTGAGGAAATGACTTGGGAGTTAGAATCGAAATGAAATCAAGGTATCCTTACCTCTTGACATACAGTCGTACCACTAATTTAGAGGCGAAATTTCATAAGAAGGGAGGTTGTAAGACCCGACTTTTATAAATAAAGATGAATTTTCTATAAATATTATTTTTGAATATTATGGAATAAATTTGATATAATGTTATAGTTGTGGGTAATATTTATAAATTTTGCAAAGTATGCAAGTTGTTTATAAAATATTCGTTTGGTGGGGAATATTCTTTTTGTTAGGGAATATTAAATACTGATGGCTCAATCATTGGTGGACCCCACAACATTATTATTCGGATTGAAAAGCGACAAAATATTTTTATAAAAATAACGGCGGAGGTGTTACCAGATTAAAAGCTGTTGAACTACCCGGTGGTAAAAAGTACGATGTCTGGGCGTGGTTGCGTAGTAGCACTGCGGTATTGATTATTGATCTTACGTGAGAAGTCACTACAATATTATGCTCGATTGTTATTCTGATAATTCTTTGCATCATATCTCTTATATTATTGATTCAATTATTGTCACGGTATCATACGTATAATATGTTATAGTATTAAATCAATAATTGAGGCGACAAGTTATAAATGATTAATAATTATTGAAAGATTAAATATGTGTTATGATTTGTGGTAAGTTTGATTATTTTATGGGGGGCGTATATGTCATCATCTAAGAGTCTCTTCATCGATAGTATTTACCTTCGTCAATAGTAATTACCCTTGTGAATAGTATTTACCTTCGTCGATAGTAATTACCCTTGTGAATAGTATTTACCTTCGTCGATAGTAATTATCCTTGTGAATAGTATTTACCTTCATCATCGATAGTAATTACCCTTGTGAATAGTATTTACCTTCGTCGATAGTATTTACCTTCGTTAATAGTAATTACATTTACCGGACGTCGAACCACTTGTCGTTTCACATTACGAGCGTCGAACCACTTGTCGTTTCACATTACTGAGGCGTCGTCAAACCGATTCGTCGAGCCACTTGCCTTTTCACACTGACGGTCTTAAGCTAGAAATCTTCTATAAATAGAGGGCTAGGGCTTCATTATTTTCACGAATTCATTCAAGCTATAGAGAGAAAGTATAGAGAGAATAAGAGAAAGAAGAAGAGTATTTTATTCTTCACCTTCTTTGCGATAGATTCAATCTCTACCAAAGGTAAGGGGTGTTATTCTTTCTTATTCATGAAGAATAATTGTTGTTGTTATTCCATTGCTTATTATTACATTGGAATAACTTTTGTATAAGTGGTTTACCCTATACTTGGTGACATTCTTCTATTATTACATTGGAACATCACATGCGTGTGTTTTACGGGACTGGTTAAAATCTTTATTATTCTGTTGGAACATCACATGCATGTGTTTTACAGGACTGGTTAAAATCTTTATTATTACATTGGAATATCCTATCATGTGTTTTACAGGATGCGGTTCCATCTTTATTATTACATTGGAACATCACCGCCGGTGTGAATTTCACGACGACTGGTTAGTTATTTATTATTACATTGGAATAACACATGCATGCGATCTATCGCATGCGTGGTGATTTCTTTTGTTATTCCATTCTTTATTATACCCGGTTGGTTAAAACTTTGACTTTATACTCCATGAAATTAGTAGAATATCCTTGATATTTGCGTTTCATCCGATATCTTTTCATGGAAATATTCTTACGATCATTCTTGAATTTTACTCTACAATATCTGATATCGTGTTGACAATTTGGGCGTTAATAATTCACTGGATAAAATAATTCTTGAACTTGTTTTATTGAATTCTTATATCATTGTCATCATCCTCATGTTTATATTTTTTTGAAAGTCATACGTGGGCTGTAGTGCGTAGATGGACTTGGTATGATTATGACGAGAGACTATTCGGTGTAATCATGGCCGTAATGTTACAAATGATGTGATAAAAATCCTCGATTGGTAGTAGTGCATTGATAGGCGAGTTGTTGGCATGATCATGACCATTAATGAATACACAAATATTCTTGGCGTAGTGCATGAATAATTGTGGTCGTGATCTTAAAGAATATCCTTGGTAGTAGTGCGGGGTGATTCGATGATGTGGAATATTTATTAAAAGTTTGAGTCTCAAATTTATAACATGATGATGAAAAACCTTTTAAAACCTAAAAGATAGTAGACTTTATTTTCTACTTGACTTTTTTAATGGATTGCATATTCACTGCATGATTAAAGCTGGTTGTCTATTGTATTTTATCGGTTTAACATTATTGAAGACTATTGATAATTTATTACTGCATTATCTTAGTCGTAATATTTCTTCTTGGGCTAGTTGAGCTCACCCTTTCTTTCTTTATTTCTCTTTGAAATGATAATATAAATTTGGGACGAGTCGGAAGCAGTGATGGTCGAAGATAGCATTAGTAGTCCTCACTATTCGTAAAATAGTGTGATAATAAGCTCATAATGAGGACTTTTGTTTGAGTTTGTATAATATCTAGTAAGCGATATTTGTATTTAAACTCGCGGTTTATGTCGTATTATTACTGCACGCAGTTATGTTAATAAGTTGTATTTAAATTACATACCATATAAGTGGCGACTCAAGATGGGTGATGTATACCTAATTTTGGGGGCGTCACAGTTGGCTTTATCATGATTCCGTTATTTGCTCTGTCAAGATCAGAAGAAGGTGTTTCTTTTGTCATGTGAGAGGAATCATAATGCTCTTCATAATATCAATAAAAGTGATTAATTTTAATATTAAAAAAAATTGGTAAAAAACATAATAAAAAAAACACCAATTTAACGAGTCAACTTAACGTCTAATTTTAACGATTTCAAATCCAAGATTTTGACCAAATTAATCCAACCGAGTCAAATATATATATATATATATATATATATATATATATATATATATATTCTCCCCACTTATTTATATACACATATACTGTATCTGTGGTTATTGATTAATTGTTACAGGATGATCATGGATGCAGATTCAGGCATATGTACTGTGGTTATTGAGCGAACATGACCTTTCCTTGTGTCAATGAAAAATGTCCAAGGTACGTAATTAGTTAATATAAACACCTAGCTGAGCTCCATCCAACACAACCAAGTTTAACAAAAAATAAATAAATATTATATGAAATGGTGTTTTTTTTTTCCACAAGTTGTTAATTACCCACATATTTATTTGGCCCCAAAAACAATATAATTACATTTTACTGATACTCCACTACATATTTGGCCGCCCAAGGGAGCTAGCTTCCCTTCCATAGGAGTCCAAGCCAAGATATGAGAACATGCCGTAGTTGTACACGTACACACTCTTTTTGTCTTGGCCATTCATAAAATTACTCAATATATATGCTTCCAACCTGCAGCGAAACCGTGATGATTTTACTCAACTTCCCTGGCTCCATCCCAAAATTATATAAGAAAGTCACCAATTTTAATTCTATTCTATTCAATTCAACCTCTTATTTAGTATAAAGTGGGGTGATATTAATACCTTTTGTCTAGATGTAAAAAGCAATTGAGCAGTTGTTGGAGAATGTGGCAGGAATATTAGATGATGATGATGATGTCTGCAAAAGGTAATCATATCAATCATAAGAAAATTTATGTAGTAATTAGTTGCACGCACGCAGGAGAGAGAGAGAGAGGGACATACTAGTAATTGAGTACTTTTAACTGCTTCAAATATGTTGTTGTGCATTGCATTACTATTACTATATGTGAGATACCTGTCATCAATATTTATGTCACAGTCCAAAGCAACCTACAAGACAAGAAAATCCCAAGCAAGTAAGAAAGGAAAGGGGGAAAAAAACACCTTTAAATCTTGGAATGCATATAGTACGTAGTAGTACCTTGACCTTTGGCAAGGTGATACGAAAGAGGCGGACATAAGCCTTGATATCACCTGAGATTCTCATCTTCTTAGCAATGCCATGTGTGGTGGAGAGGATTTGGCTAACATTCAAGCATTGAAACAAAACTCGGGTTGACACGCTTACATTTGTGCTGTGTGGAGGTTGAAAGAAGTCGGGAACTCGAATCAATCCAATCACCAGTCCTTGGTTCAGAATGCGTAGTCTTGATCTACTGTATCTTAACCCTACTTTGTTTGGATTTTGGGCCTTCAGTCTCAAAGAAACAACAGATGAAATAAACAGGGTTGAGTTGGAATAAACGTCTAATTTGTATGAATCCAAGTTGAGTGTTTGGACAGAGAAAATAGGCCTTTCAGGCTTCAACACAAAGATTACCATTAATGCAACTGTCCCCAATGCCGCAACTAAGGTGATAACAAATACGAGGATAAAGAAACAAACCCTCTTGAAAGAATATGCATGGTGATGGAAGAAAGAATTTTGTACGGGGATATCCATTGATGGCTGCTGCTGCTCATTTTAATTTGTAGTTTACCAACTATAATCAACTGTTATGTTAAACTCATTGATAGAAATAGTACGTACTACTTACTACTTGGAGGAAGAATATTTGTCATGTTTTTCTTTTCACACGCCTTTCTTCTATTCCTTTCTTGGCGTCACTTCTAAATTTTCATCTTCCCTTTCTATACACTTCTAAACGACCAACTTTTTGGGGAAACGAATGACTTCCGATATCAGCAAATAGCGCTTACATATATAATTTATTCTTATTCAATTGAAATTTTAGATTACAAAAAATATATATAAAGGAAAATGTAATTTATATATATATATATATGATTGATCAAATTGAATATACAATTTCAATATTGCCTTTTTCAAATTTATTAGAAAGATAAAAGAAAAACAAATTACTTATATATAATATTAAAAAATCAAGTTATTAATATTTACTTGAAATCTATAAGCGTCAGATGAAAAAGGAAAAAAAAAACAAGTTTCACCCTCTACAAAGAGGGGGAAAAAAACAAAAGAAAAATAGAGGGAAAATTAGGATACTATTGTATAAACTATGAAAATGAAATTCAATATCCTTCAGAAACATGTAGGCATATAAAAGCTGTGACAATAGTCATATCCCCTACCCCAAAAAAATAAAAGAAAAAAATACATAACAAGCATCTAATAATATGGAGGACGCCAAATTACTCAAGCTGTGCAATTGGCCTCTAGATGTTAAATTGTTAATTAAAAACCCTGTAGATGCTAATCAAGACATGAACAGTTAAAAGACAATTGAGATTATTAGTTGGCAGACTTGACTAATTCTCCAAGATTTTTCACTTGCACCACACAGTATTTTAGTTAAAACTCCCAAAGACTTTGGCCAAACCAGAACCTTCATATACCGTATAGTAGCAATATAAGAAACTGACCAATATTCATTCCAAAAAATAAGTAGAGCATCAAAAGAGAGCCACAATAAATCAAAAACAAAGCTGATATAATAAAGCTTCAGTACTCATCATCCATACAGACATCCATAATCAAATCCTAATTTCAGTCTCAAAAGTAAAATAGACCTTAATACCTATGTACTATCCATACTACATAAGCCAAATTTAGAATGCATTTAGGGCATATTCAAGCTTAGCTGATTATTCTTCCAGCTCCATCAACAACAAACACACCTGAACAAACAAAGAAAAAAACAAGTCAAAATAACTTCCAAGAACAAAAAACCAGTACAGAATCCTACTTAGAAGAATGCATCACACAAACTGATTAAATATATATGAATTTACTGACATGAAGCCTTATTTACAAAGCCTGCCAGGGGACAAGGTTGCTCAGAAAACTCCCCCAACCATAGAAGGTAGATCGTCAAAAGCCCAAAGATCCATCGGGTTTTCACCATCTTGAGTTGTGACCCCAGCAAGGAAGGCATCTGTTGAAGTATCCCAGTTGCCATCCATATATGACACCTGAAAGAACTTCATCTCCGACTCGAAACCAGAGAGATCATCAGATTTCTTCTCAGTATTTCCTTCACCAGAAACAGAATCCACAGAGTTTGACTTCAGTTTCTTTGCAGGGTTAGCATCTTCCACATATTGAGCTTCATTGCCTTCTAGAGTAGCCGAAAGAGCAGATTTTATTTCTGGAGTCCTTGAGGAATGCTCTCCCCAACCAAAGTCAGAATAATCGAAGGAGTTACTTCCTTGATCAGAATTAAAATGCACGGTAGCACCATCTGATGAGGCCATAGGTTTGAGCACCACCTCTCCAATAGCAGGGTATACATTTGCATAATAACCACAAGGCTTAAGAATCGGTTTTTCTTCCACAAAACCTAAAGAAGTATAGTAGTTGCAATCTGGATGATTCACTAAATTGAAATCCTGGTTCAGACTGGGCTGAACAGAGTTTAACTTTTCCTTGGGAAATACTGCCCGAGGGTTTGTCATAGTGGTGCACTTCACAGAAGTTGAGGCAGCCTCATCAGGGAAATTCACTTTTGCTTTCTTCCCCCGAATCCTCCTTGCCTCAGAATCATAAGCTCTTGCAGCTTCTTCAGCAGTGTTGTATGTTCCAAGCCAAACTCTGACACCTTTCCGCGGATCACGGATCTCAGCAGCCCATTTACCCCATGGCCGCTGCCTGATCCCTCTATATTGATTTTTCCTCTTTCTCTTTGAGGATTTCTCCACTTCCTCATTGGATTCCAGAGATTTTATAACATCAGATCCTTTCATAAGATGAATAAAAATAATTAAACTTGTGATAAACCAAAATATAAAAGTGATACTCTGGTACAAAATTAAATGAATCACAACATACTGGGTGATACAGTACTAAATTCAATGATTAAAACAAGAATAACAGTTAATTTCAACTGATTCATTAGGGTATGTTTAGAACTTTGGTAAATTAAGGAAAAGGAACACTCCTTGACAAAAAAAGTATAAAGAAATTATTATTCTTGTTAATACACTTTTTTAAAGTTAACCAGGTTTGTAAGTTTTTTATTTTTAAAGTGGAACTATCACAAGGAAATTGTCAGGGGATAAAAAATCATGCACAACTTGTGAAGACTTGATGATTTTTCTTTCACACAACAATAGAGCCGCATAATAGTACAAGTTCAAGTTTTAAAAAAAAGGCTATTAAAATACAATAATCCCTAGTACTATCTAAAAAGATCCAGATAATCCAACCTCAAGCACTATTAATAGATCCAACTAAGCAGCCATCACATAAAACAGGAAGTAAAATGAAATGAAACCAAATCTATGCCAACAATAATCAGTAACCAAAAAAAAATAATACTTAAAAATCATATGCTGCTCCAATCTCATATACTAAGAAACGGCAGTCAAAGAAAAAAGCAAAATTTTAGCCTTATAAATAAATGAAACCTTAGGAACATAACAGTATAATGGTTTACCCCGTGTAATAACAGACTGTTTGGAAGCAGAGAAAGCAAAAGGCTTCACATCAGCTTCATATTCAGAGAAATCCTTGAAACCTTGAAAATCGGCCTCGAAATCATCGTCGAGGTCGACAAACTCAGATCTCAAGGGCTTGGAGTAGTAATTGTTCGGGATTTTCTTCAGAACGGTGTTCCAGAGAAGATCGGCAGTGAGACGGCGAGAAGACCGGCTCGGTGGATCTAGGTCGGATATGATAGCTCCGCCACACATGTCTTTGTTCGATTATTTTCCAGAGAAATGTTATAGGGTTTCAGAGTGTGACTGTAAAAGGAAAGATCGAAGAAAGATTGTTGAGATTTACTACGGAATTTTGGTAACGAAAGGTACTACTGAATTTAGAAGTCTTTTGTTAAGGTTTTATATAGCACTGGTACTAAGAAAGAAACGAAGGGGTGGGTTTGGGGTGGCGAGGGGAGGGGAGGGGGTGGCGTGAGGGAAGTTTGATAAATTATGTGCGGTAAAATAAAATTTATATGAGTAAATAAAAAGTTAATATTAAAAAAATAAAATACTACAGGTACAGTTTTGAGCAAAAAGAGAGGTAGACTTGCTTTTGTGATTTACATTAATATTCTTATTAATTTTAAGTATCTTATTAATTTTTAAATTTAAATTTAAAATTATTAATTCACAGATTATAAAATAAACAAAAAACTATTTAATATCATGTTTAACTAATTATCATAATTTTATAATGAACAATTAAAAATTTATGAACAAAAATAATTTATATTTTTTTCAAGCATATCCTTAAGGTGTAATTGATTGAATGTTGTTTGGGTTAAATGTTTTTTCGGTCATCGTACTATAGGTCAACTTACAGATGGATAACTGAACTTTTTTTTTCAACTCACTGTATTCGATTTTACTAACAAAAATTATATGTTATTAAAAATTATATGTCATCGTACTATAGGTCAACTTTTTTTAAATTTTTTTTTATTAAAAATAATTATTTTTATTTATTTATTTATTTTCTTATTTTTTGGCTAATTTTTATAATTTATATTATACTTTAAAATAATTTTTTTCCATTTTTTCAAAAAAAAATTCCTCCAAATCCACATTATCACTGCCACGTCGCATACTAACTGCCACATATACTTTTTTTTAAAGACAAGTCAGCTGCCACGTCACATTTTCGTTAAGTCAATCTTTGACTTAACGGTTTTTTTAATTTTTGTTAGTAAAATCGAGTATAGTGAGTTGACTGTAAGAAAAAAAAATTCAATTATTCATCTGTAAGTTAACCTATAGTACGATGATTGAAAAAGTATTTAACCCAATGTTGTTTGATCTAACTCTTTCCATTCAATTTATCGAATGTTGTTAACTTTTAACACATTTGAACGGTTTAAATCTTTTGTAAAAAAAAATATAGTTTAATAATAAGTTGTCCCGAAAAAAAATAATTTAATGATGTAAATGTTAATCGTGGTTTAGTTTAGTGGACAAAAAATTATTTAACCCATAAATTTTATTGATCATATTAACATGTTATCATTTTATTAGAGTTTATTGGTGAAGTTTGTAATAGTTTGAAAAACCTTAAAATAGATAGATAGAAAATAGATTTTGAAAGTTTATAATTAATAAATTTAAAATATGTTATTATTGATAATGATATAATAATTCAAAAGATATTTTTTTATTTAATTTTTTAATTAATTCTGAAAAAAGACAAAAATAACATATAATTATTTTAAATTATCTTATAAATAATTCGATAAAAAATAAATATGTGACTATAAAATAAATAATTTTGAGGAGAAAAAGACTATTAGTCCTTTTGATTGAGGTCGTGGTAAAATATGTATTAAATTCCATCTCGGAATTAAGAGGAGAAGAAGGTAAGTTTGTTGCGTAGGTGAGTTCGGTTTGGTTTGGCACATGATTTTGACAGTTGCCCTGCCCTGTATTCATTCCATAAGAGGAGAAGAGAAGAGAAGAGAAGAGAAGATATATATATTATTGTGGGTAGAGGTAGGGCTGAACAAGTAACTAAATTAGAATCGAAACCACACCAAAAATTGCACGAACTGCACCAACGGTTCCGGTGTATGTAACGGTTTTAAGTAGGTTGAATAACCAAATTTACGGTTCCGGTTTGGTTACTAGTTAAAACCAAACCGCATAAAACCGAAACCGCACCATGTGTGTGTATGTATGCATTATCTCTAGTAAATTCTAAAGTTACTTTTCACTTGAACACGTTCAGAGAAAACTCCAGTCTTGCATTGTCATTTTTTCACTAATTGAAAGAAGATGTTAGAGGTTATAGAGTCAAAAATTAAGCAATTGAGTTTTGGAATTTTGAATTTGTTTGATGCGTTATTGGAGGGGCTTATAGTTGAGGGGCTCGAGCACTTGATGCATTGGTTAATGTCAGTGCTATAATTGTAATAGTCTAATAGATTATTTTTAGTCCTCCCTGCAATATATTTTATTCTATCTTCAGTATATACTTTTAATTTTTGGGGAACTAGATAAACTGTAAGACCCCGAATGTTATGAAATAAAAGTATTCAATTTTTCTTATAATTACTATTCAGTAAACGGTTAAATTGATAAAAAGTTAAAGTTAAGGGTGATATATGAATTTTTTCAAAAATACGCAAGTGGTTATAAAATATTCATTGTTGTCGGGGAATATTCGTTTGGTCGTGGAATATTCTTTCTGTCGGGTAATATTAAATTTATTTGACGCAGCCTATTTGTGGGCCCCATAATGAGAATAAGCGCTCGGATGAAGAAAAGCGACGATAAAAAAGGAGTTTTTATAAATAACGGCAGTAGTTATTACCAATTAACATTGTTGGAATACCCGGTGGTTAAAATCTGATGTCTGGCGTTGTTGCACAAGAATATTACCAGTATTGCACCAATTATTGATTCTTACGTAGAAGGCACTACTCGATAATTGTTACGTAGAATTCTTTGTCAAGATATTTTATTTTATTGATTCAATAATTGTTGCGTTGATATTTTATATTCTTGTTGTTTTAATAATTGTCACTACACAATATTTTCTATTATCGAGTAATAATTCATATTATCTCAATAATATTATTAGATAAAATTATTGGCAATGTCTAGAAAGTTACATCTAAGGAGAGGTTTGGTCACCTAATCATTGCTGTGCGTCAAGAAGGAGAAATCCTTATTGGAAAAACCCTCTTTCCGGAAACTACCGGTTGTCAAGATCTTGTGATTACGTAATATTATTTGTGAATAATTAATTATTGATTTATATGATGAGGAAAATATTGATTTTATGTGGATATAGATGGAGAAAATTTTTAAAGTGACAATTGTTAAAAATTGATATTTTATCTTTTCTGATAAAATAATATTTTATTATATTATTATAATATAATAATGATGATATTTTTACAATGAATGTGAGATATATGAGTATAGGAGGAGGCGGAGTATTTTTGTTATAAAAGTTGTTTAAAACATGTTTTGTGTGACGGTGGACCCCATTTCTTGACTGAAATTTGATTATAGCCTGTAAAATTGTCCGTATGTGGATTTCGGTTAATTTCTGTTTGGAATTTGGAAAACTTTTCTTCTGCAAAGTTGTAGAGAATTGAATTTCCTATAAAAAGTCTCGAGATTCAAATTTTCTGATAAAAGACTATTTATTATGAATTATTGAAGTTTCGGAATAATTGATTTTTGAAGTTGTAAATATTTTTTAAAAGAAAAACGTTTTCTTCATTATTGGTGGGCCCCACATGAGTGGTAAACATGCTAAATTCAGAATTCAAGAGGTGGGCGTGAAAATTTTTATATAAATATATTATTTTATTAAATTTTCTGCTTTGGTGTTCTAAGCAATTTCCTATAAATAGGGTGCTTAGGTTAGAATTGAAAATCACACCAGAAACTGAAGTTTTCTCTCTATTTCTCTCTATATTATCGAGTGTATTCTTGTGAGTATTTTGATATCTTGAGTGTTGCTATACGGTGCAAGTTCGTTCAGCGTTATTTCAGTCAGAAGTACTGCACTTTTGAGGTAAGGGATAGTAAGGGATGTTATTTTATTCAAAAATGATATTATTTCTTCAATATCATTATGCCGAAATATTGGTGGGAATTTTTATCAAATTTGAAACTTTTTCATATCGGGGTTACTATTCACGAGTTACTATTCATGAGTTACTATTCACGACGGGATACTATTCATGAGTTACTATTCACGAGTTACTATTCACGGGTACTATTCACTACAAAATTGGTTTCTTTTTCTAACCAAATTATAGTTGTTTATGAATATTACTCTGGAGATTAAAACTATGTATTGATTATATTGATTTTATTATCATATATAACATTTTTATAACCCTGATGTTGAATTTCTCTTTGACTTGAGTGTAAAGATGAGTAAAGTATTTGTAAGAACCCAACTTATTATTAATGAAATTTAATTTTTCTCTATTTATTATTTTGAAATAGTAAGGGTTGATTTGATTAATGTGGATAGTTATGGGTAAAATACGCAAATATTTCAAAATAAGCAAGTGGTTATAAAATATTCATTGTTGTTTGGGAATATTCGTTTGGTCGTGGAATATTCTTCTTTGTCAGGGAATATTAAATGACAGTAGCAGATCTTTTGTGGGCCCCATAACTTGAAAGCGATTGGATGAAGAAAACGCACAAATATAAGTTGTTTAAAAATAACTTGAAGTAGTTATTCAGATTAATACTATTAAAATACTAAATTGGTTAAAACACGAAGAAGATTTGCAGTATTGCACTAATTATTGATTCTTATGTAAGAAGGCACTACTCAATAATGGTTACAGTAAATTTATTCAAAGATTTTATTGATTTAATAATTGTTGTGTTGATATTGTCATTGTTTCAATAATTGTCATTACACGTTATTTTCATTATAGAAGCAATAATTCATATTATCTGAATAATATTATTAGATAACATTATTGGAAATGTTTAGAATGTTCATACAAGGAGAGGTTTGGTCACCTAATTGCATACCAAGAAGGAGAAATTCTTATTGGAAAGCCCCCTCTTCTCGAGAGAACTACCGTCACAAGATCTTGTGATTACGTAATATTATTTGTGAATAATTAATTATTGATTTATATAATGAGGAAAAATTGATTTTATGTGGATATAGATGGAAAATTTTTAATGTGACAATTGTTGAAAATTAATATTTTATCTTTTTTACGATAAAATAATTCATTTAAATATATTATTATATTTTAATAATATAATAATGGTGATATTTTTACAACGAATATGGGATATATGAGTATCACGAGGAGGAAGAGTATTTTGTTACAATAAATGTTTAAAACATGTTAAACATGTTTGGTGGACCCCATTTCTTGATTGAAATTTGATTATAGCACTGTAAAATCGTCTGTTTGTGGATTTTGATCAATTTCTATTTGGAATTTGGAAAAACTTTCTTCTGCAAAGTTGTAGATAATTGGATTTCCTATAAAAACTTGAGAGTTTCGAATTTTCTAATAAAAGGGCTATTTATTATGAATTATTGAAGTTCTGAAGCTCCAAAATAATTAATTTTTGAAGTTTTAAATATTTTTTTTACAAAAAACGTTTTTTACATGTGTGGGGCATGTGTTCAATTGCTGAATTTCAGATTCAAAGGTGTGCGTAAAGATTATATATATATATATATATATATATATATTTTAATAAATTTTCTACTTTGGTGTTCTAAGTATTTTCCTATAAATAGGGTGTTTAGGTTAAAATTGAAAATTACACCAGAAACTGAAGTTTTCTCTCTCTATATTATCGAGCGTATTCTTGTGAGTATTTTGAGTATATTTTGGGTATTGTTATACGATGCAAGTTCAAGTCATAGCTTTATATCCTGTGTTTCAATTTAGAGTCTTGTCTTTTCTGAGGTAAGGGATATTTTTTTTTTTCAGTAATGATATTATTTCTTCAATATCATTATGCTAAAATATTGATCTGAAGTTTTATCAAATTTGGAACTTTTGGTGTCTGAGTTACTTATTCACGATATCAAGACTATTCACGATATCTGACATTATTCACGAATCTAAGACTATTCATCGAAAAATGAAAATTTTCCTTTTCGTCTAAAATATCTATTGTGGATACTAGCTTTGATTGTATCCATGTTTTGATCATTCTTGAATTTTACACCACTATGATTATTTTTGAGGTATTTTTGGACATGGATAAAACAATGTATTTAATCCTTAATCTTTAATCCTTGTCATTTTGTTTCACTTTGGATTCGTTTTTTTAAAAATATTTTTCATCATCCTCGATCTTAAATGATGATATTATTGAATATCTTTGGCACCGTAGTGCAAAAGATGAATGATTTTCGATGAATATCTTTGGCCCGTAGTAGTAAAAGATGAGCATGTGTTTAGATGAACATGACTAATCGATGAATATCTTTGGCCTGTAGTGCAAAAGATGAATATTTGATTCAGATATATATTGATTGATGTTACGAGGGATAAAAGATAGACGATGAACTTTTAAATTCATACATAGAAGATAGTAGTTTGCATTCTCTACTTAGCTCTTCTAATGAATTATTATTTCACCGCGAATATTGATTTAAAATTTGTTGTCTATTGTATTTTATTAGATTTTTTCCTGTTGAAGACTAACGATAATTTGTTGTATATTATCTTAGTCATAATATTCTTTACTTGGCTAGTTGAGCTCACCCTTTTCCTTTTTGTTCCATTTTTCTTCTCGGAGGCGAGAATATAGCGAAGTGATTTAGTCGGGGTATGGAATGAAGGTTCTAGAGAGAGTTGTTTAGTAGTCCTCACCATTTTGTAAAATAATGTATCAATAAATGTGATGAGGATTTATTTGAGTATAGATATTATTCAGAAGATAATATTTGTATTCAAACTCATAATTTTATTGTTGTAATAATAAAGTTGTAGTTGTTTACGCATCTATGTATTGACAACTCAGAATGGGTGATGTATACTTATTTTGGGGGCGCCACAATTGGTATCGAGCTTAGGATATGATCTCTGGCGGAGATCGGGGAATAGAACTAGGAGGGAGAGCGAGTAAATCCTTCGCTAGTGTGTCCTACCTAAGCTTATTTGTTAGTTGGTCAAGATATAGGGATATTATGTGATATATTGATTTCCTTAATTAACCCTTGCTTTTTATAAAAGATTTGAGAATGTCGATTGAGAATATTAACAATGGAAATGAGACCGTGGAGACGCTCAGTACTCACCAACGAGGAGAACGTGCAACAGTGGCAATGTTCCTCTTGTGAACAACACCACCGGCGAGATGATGAACGAGGGTGTTTAGAAGCTTTTTTAGATTCATGCAAAATCGCATTTGAGAGACTCGTGTTCAAAATACAGGAGGAAATGATAACAATTCACGGGTTGTCACAGCCAAGCAGTTCAAAGAATTGGGACCACCAGAATTTAAGGGAAAACTAGATCCGATCACGGCGGAAACATGGGTCAAGCAAATTACCAAGATATTCGATGTCTTGGGATGCACCTGAGGAACAGAAGGTTCCATTCGCCACCTTTATGTTAAAGTGGCGAAGTATCATCGGTGGGAGTCTCGTGAAGCGTGCATCCATCCAACACCGCACTCTCAAGATGTCTTGGGAGACGTTTGAATTATTTAATGACAAATACTTTCCGAAAGTGTTTGTTATATGAAGAAGTGGAGTTCATCGATTAGAATAAAACAACATGGCCCGGTGTCTCGAAGACGAGGCAAAGTTTGCGAGTTATCGTGTTTGCACCTCATTTGGTGGAGAATGAGGAACGATGACGCAGATGTTTCTTAGAGGTTTGAAACCCTAAGATACGTCAAGATCTCATTTCTCATAATTTTTTCTCTATTCGAGATGTTGTAAGCAGGCTCAATTATTAGAGCGAGATAACGAGTACGGTGAACCGAGGGACCACTGACCGTGGATCATACCAAGATAGAGTCAACAAAACAACGATAACCAAACGGAGAAAGAAAAGACGGATGTGACGCCTCCAAAATTTTGTAGATACGCCACCCATCTTGGGTCGCCACTTACATGGTACATAAATTCAAATACAACTTACTAATATAACTGCTGTGTACAATACGACATAAACTGTGAGTTTGAATACAAATATTGTCTACTAGATATTATAAAAACTCAAAAGGAGTCCTCATTACAACTATTATCACACTATTTCACAGAATAGTGAGGACTACTAATGCTATCCTCTCGGACCATTACTTCGTTCCCCGACTCGTCTCAATGCTATGTTCTCATTTTTTCGAGAGAACAATGTGAAAGAAAGGGTGAGCTCAACTAGCCCAGTAAGAAATATTATGACTAAGATAATGCAGAATAAATTATCATTAGCCTTCAACAGTGTTAAACTGATAAAATACAATAGACAACCGGTTTAATCTGCAGTTGAATAAGCAATCTATTAAAAGAGTCAAGTAGAGAATAAAGTCTACTATCTTTTAGGTTTTAAAAGGTTTTCATCAATTTTTATCATTTGAGACTCAATTTTAATAATAAACCACCACATCTAATCATCCCCTGCACTACCACGGCCAAGGATTTTCATCAAATTATCAATGGTCATGACTATACCGAATCACCCCCGGTCATAATCATACCAAAAACTATCCATCAACGCATTACGTGCCACCGAGGACTTTTGTCACATCATTTATATCAAGTCATGATTATACCGAATGATCCTCGGTCATAATCATACTAAGTTCATCTATGCACGTAAGCCAAAGATAACATAATATAACATGAGGATGATGACAATGACATAGTAATTCAATAAAACAAGTTCAAGAATTATTTAATCCATGAATTATTAACGCCCAAATTGTCAACATGATATTGCTTGCAGAGTAAAATTCAATAATGATCGGAAGAATATTTCCATGAAAAGATCTTTGGATGAAACGCAAATATCAAGGATATTCTACTAATTTCATGGAGTATAAGTCAAAGTTTTAACCAACCTGGGTATAATAAAGAATGGAATAACAAAAGAAATCACCATGCACGCGCAGATTGTGATGTAAAGTTATTCCAATGTAATAATAATAACGGAACCAGTGGGTGAAATTCACAATCAAGCAGGATGTTCCAATGTAATAATAAAGATGGAACCGGATCCTGTAAAACACACAGATAGGATATTCCAATGAATGATAAAGATTTTAACCAGTCGGTGTAAAACACATGCATGTGATGTTCCAATGTAATAATAAAAAGTAACTGTGTCCGGTGTAAAACACATGCATGTGATGTTCCAATGTAATAATAGAAGAATGTCACCAAGTATAGGGTAAACCGCACAGACAAAGTTATTCCAATGTAATAATAAGCAATGGAATAACATAAGGATTTCACCAAGTATAGGATATGCCACAGATACAAAGTTATGTATAGGTATGCCACTTTTACAAAGTTATTCCAACAGAATGATAATGAATGGAATAATAAGTTCTCTTCAAGAAGAAAGAATAACACCCTTACCGTAAAAGAATCTAATATAGAAGTAGTGAAGTAGTAGTAATACTCTTCTTCTTTCTATTTTTTCTCTATAGCTTCTCTCTATAATTTCTCTCTCAGAGTTTCAATGAATTCGTAAGAAAATAATGAAGGAATGAGCTTCTATTTATAGGAAAATGGAATGCATAAGAATTAATCCATGAACTATCCAGATTGATTTACTTTAATCGACAAATCCATATTTAAAGAAAAATCTTTTAAATAAAATATAATATATTCTATTTATATAAAATATTTTACTATGCAAACACTATGCAATACTATGCAAAACACTACGCAAAAACACTATGCAACACTATGCATAATAAAATATAATATATTCTATTTATGTAATAACTTTAATAAAGTATTCTATTTTATATAAAAGATGTTTCGCTTTTATTACGTTAATAATACTGAATAAAACAAAACGTCATTATCGCTATAATAATTCATATTATTAATCGACAATAATGGAATCAAACCGAGTGACTTCTCACATAAGCATCAATAATCAATACCGTGTGTTACTATGCAACCACACGACATCGTATTTTTTACTACCGAAAGTAGTTCAACAAGAACCACAGTAAAACTTCCGCCGTTATTTTAATAAAATATTTTTGTCATTTTTCTCAATCCAAATAATAATTCTATTGTGGGGTCCACCAATGATTGAGTCAGTTGTATTTAATATTCCCTCGCTAAACCTAATATTCCCTACCAATCGAATATAATATAACCACTTGCATACTTTGCAAAATTTATAAATACTACCCACAACTATAATATTATCTCAAATTCACACCATAATATTAAAAATTATTTCGGACAAAATTTAAATCTTTATTAATAAAACTGGGTCTCACAATCTCCCTCCTTATGGAATTTTCACTCGAAATTAGAGTGCGATACTGGTATGATAAAGAGATGAGGATACCTTGAATACCTTTATCGTTTTAAAATATTAAATTCATCTTTGAAATCGCCAAAGCTATTCATTAACAAATCATCTTTGCACTACAAAGCAAAGATACAATCAGAAACCAATAATCTTTGAGACGCAACTTAATAAGATATCACGACCACGAATTATCCATGCACTAATCGCCAAGGATATTCGTGTTTTCAATTACTACCATGATTATACCGAATAATCCTTGGTCATAATCATACCAAGTCTATCAATGCACTACTACCAAAGACGACTTTTACCACATCTAGGAATTAATATTTCATCATTGAGACTCAAATTTCAATAATTAATCCATATCATCGAATCATCCCCGCACTACTGTGCCAAGGATATTCATTAAGATATCACGACCACAAATTATCCATGCACTACTACCAAAGATAATTGTGTATTCATTAAGATCACGACCACAAATTATCCAAGCACTACTACCAAAGATAATTGTGTATTCATTAAGTATCACGACCACAAATTATCCATGCACTACTACCAAAGATAATCGTGTATTCATTAGTATCACGACCACAAATTATCCATGCACTACTACTACCAAAGATAAGCGTGTGTATTCATTAAGATTACGACCACAATTATCCATGCACTATGGCCAAAGATAATCGTATTCATTAAGTATCACGACCACAAATTATCCATGCACTACTACCAAAGATAACGTGTATTCATTAAGTATCACGACCACAATTATTCATGCACTACTACCAAAGATAATCGTGTATTCATTAGTATCACGACCACAAATTATCCATGCACTACTACCAAAGATAATCGTGTATTCATTAAGATCACGACCACAAATTATCCATGCACTACTACCAAAGATAATTGTGTATTCATTAGTATCACGACCACAAATTATCCATGCACTACTACCAAAGATAATTGTGTATTCATTAATATCACGACCACAATTATCCATGCACTACTACCAAAGATAATTGTGTATTCATTAAGATCACGACCACAATTATCCACGCACTACTACCAAAGATAATCGTGTATTCATTAGTATCAACGACCACAATTATCCATGCACTACGGCCAAAGATAATCGTGTATTCATTTACGGTTATGATTATACCTAACAAACAATCCTCGTCATAATCATACCAAGTCCATCTACGCACTAAAAGCCACGTAGATGACTTTCAACATAATATAAAGCGTAATGAGGATAATGATATAAAGAATCAATCAAATGAGATAAAGGATAAATATTAAACATTTATAATATAATTTATCCAGATTCAAGAATATCCCCATGTTATCAATCACTTAATAATCTCATAATCTAATAACATTAATATTATAATAATATTTTAATCACTTCTTAAATTTATAAACAATTTATCTCAATTGTTTACGCTTTACCATATAATGCATTTAATCATTCAAAATGCCATACTCATAAAATATCATCACCAATTATCAAATCTCTCATCAAAAAATATGCATATACTCTATATAGGATTCTTTAGCCATAAAATCCTATTTTCAACTTTGTTACTTCACATAACATATTTAACTCATATGTTCAGAATTAAACTATTTTCATGAAAAATACCAAATCAGTCCCAAAAATATTTCTTTTCTGGGATTTAGCATAATATAGTCCCATAATGAAAATATATTTTTCTCGGAATTTTTAAAATTCATTTACTATTTTTCAAAAATCAATTTCCACTTAATTCCTTAAGAAATTAGCTACCTAAAGTTTAACTCCAAAAATTCCCAAATCTTGGCAGGACCTTACACATGTTAACGTGAGCTTCCAGTTTAAATTTCATGGTCATCGGAGTTATAGAACTTCGGTTATAGCGTTTTTCTTCGGAAAAACCTAAATATTGAAATAGTCATAACTTGCTCATTTTAAGTCAGAATGAGCTCATTTTTGGACAGGAGGTACTTTATACCATATACTTTCATGTCCCAAAAGGCCAGAATTTTTCTCATAATTTAAGTGGCCGAAATAGCCCCTTAAAGTTTCTGGGCAGTAGCATTTTCGAAATTTACAGCTTTGGCCTCCTTTGCTAAAATCAGTCCACACAAAAATCTACAACACCTTTTCCAGTAATTCCCCTTGGATTAGTTAGGTAACTCATAGATCTAACTCTAGGACTTGACCACACTCAAAAATTCAAAATATAATAGGAGATATGGTCAATTTAATTTCATGTTACGCTTTTTCACCAAAATCGATTTTCAACTTTTTGTGATTTCTAAGAAACTTTCATGTTTTCACATAATAACCAACATAACTCATCATAACACTTACTAATACTTCATATACCCATAATTTTCATTAGTCTAATGCTTTTATTATGACTTTCATCATAATCCTCGTAAATGCATCCTTTTAGTCAAGAAATATTTGAGGGTTTAAGAAATGGGTTTTTTCAGATCGGGTCAATACAAAATTCGATTTCACGCCTAGGGTAGGCTAGGAAATCTTCAAGAATATGTCAAGAAATTTATTAATGATATAAATATCATTCAAAATCATTATTTCTTATCCAAGATTTGGATAAGACGTCACATTAATACCAACTCGTGACTTTCATCCCAACTTTGGATAAAGACGTCACAATGACACCTTACATAAATGTATAGTCAAAAACTGCATTTTAGAAATTAGAATCTTTGGGAAGTGCTCAAGGAAACCTTCGTACATGGGAGGCCATGCTTCTAGGTTATGATAGATATCATATGGCCACGTAATTATTCTTGGTTTACCCAATAGACCCCAAAGAAAAATGAGAAGATTACTATCATATTCTTCCCAATGGTGAGTCTTCTCTTGATTTATCATTATCTCCAATCGTCTCAAATTGAGAATTATACTTCAAACAAACACCAAGATCATATAGGTAGTGCTTCAGTAAATATACTCAAAGAAGTGGATGAAGACAACCTCGTCTTATGATGACACGAGGTCAGATGTCATTTAGACATCTTGTATGATAGTGGCAAAACACTCTTTTTCAACGTTGGGTTCGCTTTCACCCTAGTTGATTCACCAAATATAACTACTAAATGATGACCACCGCTCTATTCCACTGTTATTCCCCGGCTTCGACCTAGCTACACTCTTATTACACCGAAAAGTAATTGTGAAGCAAAAGGGTTAATTAATATATCAAATATTATCCTATACTCTCGAATCACCAATTAAATAACAAATAAACTTAGGTAGGTCATACTAGCGAAGGAATTTCCGTCTCTCCCTCCTAGTTCTTATCTCAAGCATCTTAGCCGTGGATCATATCCTAAGCTCTCGATACCAACCGTGACGCCCCTAAAATTTTCAGTATCGCCACCCATCTGGTCGCCACTTACATGGTACATAAATTCAAATACAACTTACTAATATAACGCTGTATACAATACGACACAAAATCGTGAGTTTGAATACAAATACATCACTAGATATATCGACGCCCCCAAAATAGGTATACATCACCCATTCCGAAGTTGTCAATACACGGCATGTAAACAACTACAACTTTATTATTACAACAAAAAGAAATCTGTGAGTTTAAATACAAATATTATCTTCTAGACAATATTTATACTCAAATAAATCCTCATCACATTTATTGATACATTATTTTACAAAATGGTGAGGACTACTAAACAATCCTTTCTAAAACCTTCATTCCATACCCCGACTGCACTCGCTTATATTCTCGCCTCCCCGAGAAGAATGGAACAAAAAGGAAAAGGGTGAGCTCAACTAGCTCAAGAAAGAATATTATGACTAAGATAATATACAACAAATTATCGTTAGTCTTCAACAGGGAAAATTTAATAGAATACAATGATAACAAATTTTCAATCAATATTCAATAATGAAATAATAATTCATGTAAGAGTTACGTAGAGAATGAAATCTACTATAATCTATGAATTTAAAACCATCATCAATATTTTATCCTCGTAACATCAATCAATATTCATCTCAAATCAAATATTCATCTTTGCACTACATGTGCCAAAGATATTCATCAATCGGTCATGTTCATCTCAACACTGCTCATCTTTGCACTATGTGCCAAAGATATTCATTCATACCTGGCCATGTTCATTTAAACACTGCTCATCTTGCACTACTAAAGCCAAAGATATTCTTCAGAAATCATTCATCTTTTGCACTATGTGCCAAAGATATTCAATAATATCATCATTTAAGACCGAGGATGATGAAAAATATTTTTAAAGAACGAATCCAAAGGAAACAAAATGACAAGGATTAAGGATTAAGGATTCAGATTTTATTTTATCCATGTCCAACAATACCTCAAAAATAATCATAGTGGTGTAAAATTCAAGAATGATCAAAACATGGATACAATCAAAGCTAGTATCCGTAATAGATATTTTGGACTTAAAAGAAGAAATTTTATTTTTCTATGAATAAGGTCAGATACGTGAATAAGGTCAGATACGTGAATAAGGCCAGATACGTGAATAAGAATCTCGACACCAAAAGATAGAAATTCCACAAAAAAACATTTTCACGCTTCGCTTAATAGTACTCGTGAATAAGAATCGTGAATAAGAACTCATGAATAAGAACTCATGAATAAGAACTCATGAATAGTAACCCGACATGAAAAAGTTCCAAATTTGATAAAAACTTCAGATCAACATTTCAAAGATAATGATATTCAAGAAATAATATCATTACTGAAAAAAAATAATATCCCTTACCTCAAAGAATCAAGATTTCTAAGGAAAGGCTCAAGTGATGTTTGAATGAAACTCAGATCGAACAAAGAACTCTCAAAGTATCTAAATACTCACAAAATACGCTCAACAATATAGAGAGAAAAGAGAAAACTTTGTTTTTCGTGTGATTTTCAATTCTAACTTAGCCTCTATTTATAGAAAATGTTAGCCTACCAAGCATTTCGACCGCCACCGATGGCTTTTACTCGCTACTATTGCCACCCACCACATTTGAAATAAAATTCAGCACATTTCTTCACCAACCACAAGTGGGGCCCACTCAATTCTAGAATTTTCCACCAAAATCAATTATAAACCTAATTTCCTAATCCGACACCTCTTAAAATTCACAACAAATCATTCGCATTTTTAACGGTTCAAAATTTGTGGACATATACTCAACTATGATTTTTTTCAAATTATGTATGTATAACATACCCAAAAATTACCACAATCAACGGTCGGATTAAAAATTATAACCCCCGCAATATATCTCAAAACCCCGATTTAATTTTTAATACCTCCAACTGTAAAATACCGATAAAACACCTCAACAATAATTTCTTCATTTATAACCACATAAATAAATCCATCATTTATATCCACATAAAATAAATATTTTTTTATCATATGAATCAATAATTAATTATTCACAAATAATATTACGTAATCACAATTATGACAACCAGCCGCTCCAGAAAGAGGGGCTTTCCGATAAGGATTTCTCCTCATCGAGCGCAATTAGGTGACCAAACCTCTCCTCGATGTAACTTTCTAGACATTGCCAATAATGCTATCTAATAATATTATTTAAATAATATGAATTATTGATCCGATAATGGAGATAATGTGCAAAGTGACAATTATTGAACAACAATAATATAAAATATCAACGCAAAGAATTATGAATCAATAAAATAAAATATTGAACAAGAATTCATCGTGGAAAATTATTGAGTAGTGCCTTCTTCACGTAAGGATCAATAATTTAACAATATGCGGTAATACCGTGCTAAAGCATCGCGTGCAACCACGCCAGACATCAGATTTTAACCACCGGGTATTCCAACAGCCTTAATCAGAATAACTACGCCGTTATTTTTAACCAACTTATATTTGTCGCTTTCTTCATCCAATCGCTTCCGTTATGGGCCCACACATGGTCAGTCACTTGGTCAGCATTTAATATTCCCCGACAAGCATTTAATATTCCACCACCAAACTAATATTCCCTACAAAAATGAATATTTTATAACCCACTGCTTATTTTGAAATATTTATGATTTAACCCTTAACTATCCACATTAATCAAATCAACCCTTACTATTTCAAAATAATAAATAAAGGAAATTCCTTTTATTTAAAAAATTTCGGTCTTACAACCTCCCTTCTTATGAAATTTCGTCCCTCGAAATCGACGACGATACACTCGTGTTTCAAAAGGTGAGGATACCTCGCTTTCATTTCCGCTTTCCAATTCCCTGTGTCATTTCTCTATAGCATGATTCCTCCACAAAACTTTAACTTGTGGTATGACCTTTTACAGTAGGACATGCTCCTTCCTATCCAAGATCTTGATAGTACCTCCTCATACGCTAAGTCTTCTGGCTATCTCGTCCGGTTCTAACTCAATAACGTGGTTCGGGTCTTTCACATATTTATTTAAGTACAGATATGTGAAACACATTATGAACACGAGACATACTTTGAGGTAACGCAAGTCTATAGCTACATTTCCTACTCGGTCAAGAATTTGAAATGGACCAATAAATCGTGGATCGAGTTTTCTCTCTTCCCAAATCTTGTAACTCCCTTCCACGGAGCAACTCGCAACAATACATGATCCCCTACATTAAATTCCACGCCCTTTCGATGAAGATCCGCGATAACTCTTTTGTCGATCTTGAGCCGCTTTGTATACATTGTCGAATTATTTGGATCTTTTTCAGTAGTCATACGCATTTAACTCGGTCCCAACAATGTTGCTTCACCCACCTCATCCCAACATATCGAGAAACGACATTTTCGGCCCATATAATGCTTCAATGGAGCCACACCTATACTTGCTCGATAACTGTTGTTGTAGGAGAATTCCACCAATGGTAAATACTTATCCTAACCCGCCTTGAAGTCTCAGGACACGTAGTCTTAATAAATCTTCAAGAGTTTGAATAGTCCTCTCGATTGTCTCGTCTGCTTTGGGGATGGTATGCCAACTAAATCGCAAACCGTGCTCCATAGCTTTTTGCAAGCTAACCCAAAATCTTGAAGTGAATCTTGGGTCACGATCCAAACTATGGATACAGCATGCCATGCAACCTCACGATCTCATTTACGTACATACTAGCAAGACGCTCAAGAGAATAAGTCTCCGTGATCGCAAGAAATGAGCAGATTTGGTTAATCTATCAACAATAACCCAAATAGCATTGATGCCTTGAGAAACCGTAGGAAGACCCGTGAACTAAATCCATGGTAATGTGTTCCCACTTCCATTCCGGAATCTCAAGTGGTTGCAACGGACCCTTAGGTACTAGATGCTCCGCCTTTACACGCTGGCAAGTTAAACACATCGAGATAAACTTTGCAATCTCTCTTCATATTATTCCACCAAAATGTACGTCAAGATCACGATACATTTTAGTACTTCCGTGATGGATTGCAAATGGTGTATTGTGTGCTTCCATCATAATCTTGTACTTCAAATCGTAGTCGTTAGAACACAAAGTCTAGAGTGGACTCAAGTATTCCTTCTTCATCAATTCTCGCCCTAATAGCTCCTTCTTGACTTTCTTTCTTCTTCATACGATCGCCTCCGGCCTGCTGGCTCGAGCAACCTTAACTTTTTCTATTAAAGTTGGCTCTACGCAGATACTTGACATCATCGCACTCGCTCCTCAAGATATGATCTTCTACTCAATGCGCCGCCTACCACGCTCGCTTTTACTGTGATGGTATCAATAGTGTGGTCGTAGTCTTTCAATAGCTCGAGCCAACGTCGTCGCCGCATGTTGAGTTCTTTTTGAGTGAAGAAATATTTAAGGCTTTTTATGGTCCGAATATATCTCCACTTTCTCCCCATATAGATAGTGCTCCATATCTTTAAGCTGAAACGATCGGGCCGCTAACTCTAGATCACGAGTAGGATAATTCCTCTCATACTCTTTAAGTTGTCATGAGGCATAGGCTATGACTTTCCCACGCTGCATGAGAACACATCCTAACCCTTTTGCTCAAGCATCATCAGAGATAACAAATCCATCCGAACCAGATGGTATTGTTAGAAAAAGCCAAATAAGTCTCCTCTAAGCTCTTGGAAACTTTTCTCGCATTCTTCGCTTCCAAACGAATTTTGTATCCTTCCGAAAGTTAGCCGAAGTTAATGGAGTAAGCGATTCGAGAAAACCCTTCCACTTAATCTCCGATAATAACCAAATTTAAGCCCAAAAAGCTACGACTTCGGGCCACCGATTTTTGTCATTTCTAACTTCAGATTGCTTCAATCTTCACGGATCAACAGATACTCCATGTTTTGACACCATGATGCCCAAGAAATGCTACTTCTCAAGCCGTAACTCGCATTTCTTCAATTTGGCATATAGTTGGTTTTCACGAAGTCTTTGGAGTACCAAATTTCAAATGGTGCTCATGATCTTCACGACTTTTGGAATATATAAGGATGTCATCAATAAAGACAACAACGAATCGATCCAAATATTCCTTGAATACTTGGCTCATCATATCCATGAAAGTCAGCAGAGCATTAGTTAGTCCGAAAGACATGACTAAGAATTCATAATGCCCATACCGAAGTTCTCAAGGCGCCTTTGAATATCCTCGATTCTAATTTTCACCGATGATATCCGTAATCTAAGATCGATTTTTGAAAAGAATTGTGCCCCTTCAATCGGTCAAACAAGTCATCAATACGAGGTAGAGGTACCTATTCTCGATGGTGACATGGTTCAATTCCCGATAGTCAATACAAAGTCGTGATACTCCCGCCTTTCTTTTTTACAAATAAAAAACAGAGCACCCCAAGGAGATGTACTAGACTAATGAAACCGATGTCCAACAATTCTCGTAGTTGGACCTTTAACTCCCCAAGTTCAATAGAGCCATTCGATATGGGGTTTTAGAAATGGGCTTGTACCAGTTCAAGATCAATAAAGAATTCAACTTCACGCTCGGGGTAGACCGGAAGTTCTTCAGAAATACGCCAGAAAGTCAATAACAACAGAATATTATTCAAATTTGACGTGTCTTTATTCAAATCCATAACATGGGCTAAGAAAGCTTGACATCCGCTTTTCAATAAACGAATAGCTTTTATGATTAGATATGATAAGTGATTGATTTTAATGGTTTAGTTGCTTGAATTCGCATAACAAAGTCAAGTTAGAATATGAAAACCTAACAACCTTATTTAAAACAATCAATTTTGGCATGATGAGTAGTTAACCAATCAATCCCTAAAATCACATCAAAAGCAAGTATCTTTAAAGAGATAAGGTCAATGTGTAAGGTGATGGTGCCAACTTGAATCAAACAAGATTTATAAATGTGGATGTGATGAAAGTTTCTCCCAAACTGAGTTTCCACAGATAGGTCAAAGTCTAATTTCTCCTGAGTCAAGTTTAAACGCTGAGCACACGCAGAGAGATAAATGAATGGGTAGTCCCAGATCAAGTAAGGTATAAACTTCGCAAGAATTTATAAATAGCTTACCCGTGATCACCTCGCTTGGGTTCTCGATTATGACAAACCACAACAAACGCCTTCCCTAATCGTTGACTTTGATTTTTCCGGGATGAGTTTTTCGAGTCACCGCCCCTCACCGAACTAGGTTTCGCCATCGCATAATCTCGAGCGATATGTCCTTCCTTTCCACAACTATAGCATACCTTGAACTGCTAGGGCGCTTGATCGATATGTCCTCTTTTCCGTGATTTGCAGAAGATATGACCGGGTGGTCGATCTCCTCCCTTAGAACCGGCCACGCAGACCGCTGCCTTCACATAGTCGTTGTTAAATCTCCTCTTTTTAAAATCTCCTCCCGACTCGCTTCTTCGCTTTTCACGACTATGATTACCACCAGAGTGGTTACCATTTCGTCCCGTCTGCTTTTTTCTCCGCAGTTATCATTATTCGCTGATCGCTATCTCCGTACGATCCTCGTTATGGGTCCTCAGTTGACCGTATCGTTATCTCGCCTAATAATTGAGCCCTGCTTACAACATCTCGAATAAAGAGAAAGTTTATACGAAATGAGATATCGACGACGCCGTTTCAAACCTCTAAGAAACATCCGCCATAACGCTCCTCATTCTCCACCAAATGAGGTGCAAACTCGATAACTCGCAAACTTTGCCTCGCATCGAGACACCGCCATGTTGTTTTGTTCCAATCTGATGAACTCCACTTCCTTCATATGATTTAACACTTTCGTGAAAGTATTTGTCATTAAATAGTCTCTCAAACGCTTCCCAAGACACGCCGAAAAGTACGGATGGGTACGCTTCACGCACTCCACCAAGAATCGGCTTCGCCATTTTAACATAAAGGTGGCGAATGGAACCTTCGTTCCTCGCGCATCCCAAGACATCGAATATCTTGTAATTTGTTTGACCCATGTTTCCGCCATGATCGGATCCGCTTTCCTTAAATTCGTGGTCCCAACTCTTTCGAATCGCCACGTGACAACCCGTGAATTGCTATCATTTCCTCCTCAGATTTTGAACACGAAGTCTCCTCGTCTCGATTTTGCATGAACCGCAAAAACTTCTAAACATCCCCTCGCTCATCATCTCGCCCATGGTGTTGTTCACAGGAGGAACATTGCCAACTGCACAGACGCTCTCCTCGCTGGTAAAGTACAGTGCATCTCCACGGCCTCATTTACTCCATCGTTAATATTCTCACGACATTCTCAAACACCGCCATAAAACAAGGGTTAATTAAGGAAATCAATATATCACATAATATCCCTATATATCGACTCAACTAACAAATAAGCTTAGTAGACACACTAAATAAGGATTTACTCGCCTCCCTCCTAGTTCTATTCCCCGATCTCCGCCAGAGATCATATCCCTAAGCTCGATACCAACCGTGACGCCCCCAAAATAGGTATACATCACCCATTCTCGAGTCACAATACATGGTATGTAAACAACTACAACTTTATTATTACAACAAGAAATCGTGAGTTTAAATACAAATATTATCTTCTAGATAATATTTATACTCAAATAAATCCTCATCACATTTATCGATACATTATTTTACAAAAATGGTGAGGACTACTAAACAATCCTTTCTAAAACCTTCATTCCATACCCGACTGCACTCGCTTATATTCTCGCCTCCCGAGAAGAATGGAACAAAAAGGAAAAGGGTGAGCTCAACTAGCTCAAGAAGAATATTATGACTAAGATAATATACAACAAATTATCGTTAGTCTTCAACAGGAAAAATTTAATAGAATACAATGTAGACAACAAATTTTCAATCAATATTCGCAATGAAATAATAATTCATGTAAGAGTTACGTAGAGAATGAAATCTACTATAATCTATGAATTTAATTTAAAATTCATCATCAATATTTTATCCTCAGAACATCAATCAATATTCATCTCAAATCAAATATTCATCTTTGCACCATGTGCCAAAGATATTCATCAATCGGCCATGTTCATCTCAACACTGCTCATCTTTGCACTAAAAGCCAAAGATATTCATCACCTGGTCATGTTCATTTAAACACTGCTCATCTTTGCACTACGTGCCAAAGATATTCTTCAGAAATCATTCATCTTTGCACTACAAAGCCAAAGATATTCAATAATATCATCATTTAAGACCGAGGATGATGAAAAATATTTTTAAAGAACTAATCCAAAGGAAACAAAATGACAAGGATTAAGGATTAAGGATTCAGACATTTTGTTTTATCCATGTCCAACAATACCTCAAAAATAATCATAGTGGTGTAAAATTCAAGAATGATCAAAACACATGGATACAATCAAAGCTAGTATCCATAATAGATATTTTGACTTAAAAGAAGAAATTTTATTTTTCTATGAATAAAGGCCAGATACGTGAATAAAGGTCAGATACGTGAATAAAGGCAGATAACGTGAATAAGAACTCGACACCAAAAGATAGAAATTCCACAAAAAACATTTTCACGCTTCACGCTTAATAGTACTCGTGAATAAGAACTCGTGAATAAGAACTCATGAATAAGAACTCATGAATAAGAACTCATGAATAGTAACCCCGACATGAAAAAGTTCCAAATTTGATAAAACTTCAGATCAATATTTCAAAGATAATGATATCAAGAAATAATATCATTACGAAAAAAAAATAATATCCCTTACCTCAAAGAATCAAGATTTCTAAGGAAAGGCTCAAGTGATGTTGAATGAAACTTCAGATTAACAAAGAACTCTCAAAGTATCTAAATACTCACAAAATACGCGCGCCAATATATAGAGAGAAAGAGAGAAAACTTTGTTTTCGTGTGATTTTCAATTCTAACTTATTTCTATTTATAGGAAAATGTTAGCCCACCAAGGCATTTCGACCGCCACCGATGGCTTTACTCGCTACTATTGCCACCCACCACATTTGAAATAAAATTCAGCACATTTCTTCACCAACCACAAGTGGGGCCCACTCAATTCTAGAATTTTCCACCAAAATCAATTATAAACCTAATTTTCGAATCCTACACCTCTTAAAATTCACAACAAATCATTCGTGCATTTTTAACGGCTCAAAATTTGTGGACATATACTCAACTTATGTATGTATAACATACCCAAAAATTACTACAATCCAAATTTGATTAAAAATTATACCCCGCAATATATCTCAAACCCCTCGATTTAATTTTTTTTAATACCTCCAACTGTAAAATAATCGATAAAACACCTCAACAATAATTTCTTCATTTATAACCACATAAATAAATCCATCATTTATATCCACATAAAATAAATATTTTTTTTATCATATGAATCAATAATTAATTATTCACAAATAATATTACGTAATCACAATTATGACAAACCAGCCGCTCCTCAGAAAGAGGGGCTTTCCGATAAGGATTTCTCCTCATCGGGCGCCAAGCAATTAGGTGACCAAACCTCTCCTCGATGTAACTTTCTAGACATTGCCAATAATGCTATCTAATAATATTATTTAAATAATATGAATTATTGATCCGATAATGGAGATAATAATGCAAGTGACAATTATCGAACAACAATAATATAAAATATCAACGCAAAGAATTATTGAATCAATAAAATAAAATATTGAACAAGAATTCACCGTGAAAATTATTGAAAGGCCTTCACGTAAGGATCAATAATTCAACAACACTCAGGTAATACCGTGTGCCATTATCAGGCAACCACGCCAGACATCGTATTTTAACCACCGGGTATTCCAATGCCTTTAATTCAGAATAACTACGCCGTTATTTTTAACCAACTTATATTTGTCGTTGCTTTCATCCAATCGCTCCAATGGGCTCCACACGGTCGTATGGGCGCATTTAATATTTCCCGACAAGCATTTAATATTCCACCACCATTTAATATTCCCCGACAAAAATGAATATTTTATAACCAGCTTATTTTGAAATATTTGCGTATTTAACCCTTAACTATCCACATTAATCAAATCAACCCTTACTATTTCAAAATAATAAATAAAGGAAATTCTTTTATTTAAAAAAATTTTAGGGTCTTAACAAACTCAAAAGGAGTCCTCATTACAACTATTATCACACTATTTCAATAAAGAGGACTACTAATGCTATCCTCCTGGACCATTATTAATCAAATCAACTCCTTATGTTATCATTTTCAAGAGAAATAAAGGAAAGAAAGGTGAGCTCAACTTCCAAGAAAGAATTTTATGACTAAGATAAATAAATTATCATTAGCCTTAACAGTGTTAAACCGATAAAATACAATGTATAAACCAACCCGGTTTAATCGCATGAATAAGCAATCTATTAAAAAAGTCAAGTAGAGAATAAAGTCTACTATCTTTTAGGTTTTAAAAGGTTTTTCATCAATTTTTATCACGAGACTCACTTAATAATAAACCACCACATCTAATCATCCCCGCACTACTACCAAGGATTTTCATCAAATTATCAATGGTCATGACTATACCGAATCACCCCTGGTCATAATCATACCAAAACTATCCATCACCGCATTACATGTGCCATCGAGGACTTTTGTCACATCATTTATATCAAGTCATGATTATACCGAATGATCCTCGGTCATAATCATACTAAGTTCATCTACGCACGTAAAGCCAAAGATAACATAATATAACATGAGGATGATGACAATGACATAGTAATTCAATAAAACAAGTTCAAGAATTATTTAATCCATGAATTATTAACGCCCAAATTGTCAACATGATATCAATTTGTCAGAGAGTAAAATTCAATAATGATCGTAAGAATATTTCCATGAAAAGATATTGGATGAAACGCAAATATCAAGGATATTCTACTAATTTCATGGAGTATAGAAGTCAAAGTTTTAACCAACCGGGTATAATAAAGAATGGAATAACAAAAGAAATCACCATGCACGCAGATATCAGATGTAGACAAAGTTATTCCAATGTAATAATAATAACGGAACAAAGTCGTGAAATTCACACCGGCTGTGATGTTCCAATGTAATAATAAAGATGGAACCAGATCCTGTAAAACACATGATAGATATTCCAATGTAATGATAAAGATTTTAACCAGTCCTGTAAAACACATGCATGTGATGTTCCAAATGTAATAATAAAATGTAACTGTGTCCGTAAAACACATGCATGTGATGTTCCAATGTAATAATAGAAGAATGTCACCAAGTATAGGTAAATGCAGATCAAAGTGTTATTCCAATGTAATAATAAGCAATGGAATAACATAAGGATTTCACCAAGTATAGGGTACGCCACAGACAAAGTTATGTATATGTAGGTATACCACTTTTACAAAAGTTATTCCAATGTAATGATAATGAATGGAATAATGTAAGTTCTCTTCAAGAAGAAAGAATAACACCCCTTACCGTAAAAGAACTGAATATAGAAGTAAGAAGTAAAGGAATACTCTTCTTCTTTCTATTTTTTCTCTATAGCTTCTCTCTATAATTTCTCTCTCTAGTTTCAATGAATTCGTAAGAAAATAATGAAGGAATGAGCTTCTATTTATAGGAAAATGGAATGCATAAGAATTAATCCATGAACGGTCCAGATTGATTTACTTTAATCGACGGTCCATATTTAAAGAAAAATCTTTAAATAAAATATAATATATTCTATTTATATAAAAATATTTTACTATGCAAACACTATGCAATACTATGCAAAACACTATGCAAAAACACTATGCAACACTATGCATAATAAAATATAATATATTCTATTTATGTAATAACTTTAATAAAGTATTCTATTTTATATAAAAGATGTTTCGCTTTTATTACGCTAATAATACGTAATAAAACAAAACGCCATTATCGCTATAATAATTCATATTATTAATCGACAATAATGGAATCAAACCTGAGTGACTTCTCACATAAGATCAATAATCAATACCGCGCAAGTATTACGCAACCACACGACATCGCATACTTTTACTACCGAGTAGTTCAACAAGAACTACTCAGTAAAACTTCCGCCGTTATTTTAATAAAATATTTTTGTCAATTTTTTCAATCCCGATAATAATTCTATCATGGGGTCCACCAATGATTGAGTAGTTATTTAATATTCCTCGCTAAACCAAATATTCCCCAACCAATCGAATATAATATAACCACTTGCATACTTTGCAAAATTTATAAATACTACCCACAACTATAATATTATCTCAAATTCACACCATAATATTAAAAAATTATTTCGACAAAATTTAAATCTTTATTAATAAAATCTGGGGTCTCACAACGGACAAAATGGTAACCACTCTGGTGGTAATCATGTCCATGAAAATAGAAGAAGCGAGTCAGGAGGAGATTTAACAACGACTACGTATGAAGACGACATGTAAGTGCCGCAAGAATCGGGTTCTAAGGGAGGAGAACGACCACCCATTATATGCTATAAATGCGGAAAGAGGACATATCACCCAAACCGCCCACCGCCCACAACAGATTCAAGGTATGCTATAATTATGGAAAGGAAGGACATATCGCCGAGATCAGACGCAGAATAAACCTAGTTCGGTGTGGGACGGTGACTCAAAAGACTATCCCGTAAAAAGTCAAAGTCAACGGTTCCTGGAAGAGCGCTTGTTGTGGATTGGTCAAAATGCGAGAACCCAAACGAGGTGATCACGGTGTAATTTATTTATAAATTCTCTGCGATGTTTATACCTTACTGATAATTTGGCAGTTACCCATTCATTTATCTCTCCCGCCTTGTGCTCAACGCTTAAACTTGACTCAGGAGAAATTAGACTTTGACCTATCTGTGGAAACTCCGTTAGAGAAACTTTCATCACATCCATCGCTTATAAATCTTGTTTGATTCAAGTTGGCACCATCACCTTACTTGATGACCTTATCTCTTTAAAGATACTTGCTTTTGATGTGATTTTAGGATTGATTGGTTAACTACTCATCATGCCAAAATTGATTGTTTTTGTAAGGTTGTTAGTTTTCATATTCTAACCAACCTGTTGTATTTAATTCAAGCAACTAAACCATTAAAATCAATCACCGCCATATCTAATCATAAAGCTATTCGCTTATTGAAAAATGGATGTCAAGCTTTTCTTAGCCCATGTTATGGATTTGAATAAAGACACGCCAAATTTGAATAATATTCATGTTGTTATTGACTTTCCCGACGATTTCTGAAGAACTTCCGGTTTACCCCTTTAACGTGAAGTTGAATTCTTTATTGATCTTGAACCCGGTACAAAGCCCATTTCTAAAATCCCATATCGAATGGCTCTATTGAACTTCAGAGTTAAAGGTCCAACTACGTGAATTGTTGGACATCCTGTTTCATTCGCCCCAAGACATCTCCTCGGGGTGCTCTCTTTTTATTCGTAGAAGAAGAAAGACGGAGTATGCAACTTTCTTGTATTGACTATCTGGAATCGAACCATGTCACCATCAAGAATAGTATCCTCACCTCGTATTGATGACTTGTTTGACCAAATTGCAAGGGGCACAATTCTTTTCAAAAATCGATCTTCGTTTTGGATATCATCACCAAGATTAATCGAGGATATTCCAAAGACCGCCGTAACTCCCAGACGGCATTATGAATTCTTAATCATGTCTTTCTGATTGACTAATGCTCCTGCGCTTTCATGGATATGATGAATCGAGTATTCAAGGAATATTTGGATCAATTCGTTGTTGTCTTTATTGATGACATCCTTATATATTCCAAAAGCCTTGAAGATCATGAGCACCATTTGAAATTCGGTACTTCAAAGGCTTCGTGAAAACCAACTATATGCCAAATTGAAGAAATGCGAGTTCGCTTCGAGGAAGTAGATTCCTTGGGCACGTGGTGTCGTCAAAACATGGAGTATCTATTGATCCCGCGAAGATTGAAGCAATACAAAGTGGGAGCAACCAAAGTCAGTGGATCAAGACGTAGCTTTTGGGCTTAATTTGGTTATTATCTTGAGATTCGTGGAAGGGTTTTCTCGAATCGCTACTCCATTATCCCGCCTAACCCTAAGGATACAAAATTTGTATGGAGCGAGGAATGCGAGAAGAGTTTCCAAGAGCTCAAGAGGAGACTCATTTTAAGACTGTTTCTAACAATACCATCCGGTACGGATGGATTTGTTATCTACAACGATGCTTCGTGCAAAGGGTTAGGATGTGTTCTCACGCAACATGGGAAAGTCATACTATGCCTCATGACAACTTAAAAGAGTATGAGAGGAATTATCCTACTCATGATCTAGAGTTGGCGTGAATCGTTTGCTACGCTAAAGATATGGAGGCACTATCTATATGGGGAGAAAGTGGAGATATATTGCACCATAAATGTCTTAAATATTTCTTCACTCAAAAGAACTCAACACGCGGCAAATGACGCTGGCTCGAGCTATTGAAAGACTACGACCACACTATTCAATACCATCCCGAAAAGTTTAACGTGGTAAATGACGTTGAAGTAGTAAGATCATATGCAGTGAATGAGTGCGATGATGTCAAGTATACGACAGAGCCAACTTTAATAGAAAAGTTAAGGTCGCTTCAAGCCACCCACCCGGAAATGATGCGTATTTAAGAAGAAAGAACAAGAAGGAGCTATTCCTAAGCTTAGAATTGATGAAGAAGGAATACTTGAGTCCACTCTAGACTTTGTGTTCCTAACGACTTTGATTTGAAGTACAAGATTATGATGGAGGCACACAATACACCATTTGCAATCCATCCTCGAAGTACTAAATGTATCGTGATCTTCTACATACATTTTGGTGGAACAATATGAAGAGAGAGATTGCAAAGTTTATCTCAACGTGTTTAACTTGTCAACGTGTAAAGGCGGAGCATCTAGTACCTAAGGGTTCGTTGTAACCACTTGAGATTCTGAAATGGAAGTGGGAACACATTACTATGGATTTCGTTACGGGTCTTCCTACGGTTTCTCAAGGCATTAATGCTATTTGGGTTATTGTTGATAGATTAACCAAGTCTGCTTATTTCTTGCCGATACGGAGACTTATTCCTCGAACTTCTTGCTATAAGATGCACGTGAATGAGATTGTGAGGTTGCATGGAATGCCCTGTATCCATTGTTTTTGATCGTGACCCAAGATTCACTTCAAGATTTTGGGTTAGCTTGCAAAAAGCTATGGGCACAGATTTGCGATTTAGTTTTGCATACCATCCTCAAACCAGACGACAATCGAGAGAGACTATTCAAACTTGAAGATCTATTAAGACTCGTGGTCTTAGACTTCAAGTGGCGCTTGGGATAAGTATTTACCATGGTGGAATTTCTTACAACAATAGTTATCGTGCAAGTATAGGTGTGGCTCCATTTCAAGCATTATATGGACGAAAGTGTCGCTCTCCAATATGTTGGGATGAGGTGGGTGAAGAACATTGTTGGGACCCGAAGTTAAGACGTATTGATCACCGAAAAGATCCAAATGATTCGACAACGATACAAACAAAGACAAGATCGACAAAAGAGTTACGCGGATCTTCATCGAAAGGACGTGGAATTTAATATAGGGGATCATGTATTGTGCGAGTTGCTCCATGGAAGGAGTTACAAGATTCGGGAAGAGAGGAAAGCTCAATCCACGATTTATCGGGTCCATTTCAAATTCTCGACCGAAGTTGGAAATGTAGCCTATAGACTCAAGTTACCTAGTATGTCTCGTGTTCATAATGTGTTTCATATATCCGCATTTCAGTAAATATATGAAAGATCCGAACCACGTTATAGAGATAAAACCAGACGAGATACCAAGACTTAACGTATTGAGGAGGTACTGTCAAGATCTTCGATAGAAGGGAGCACGTCCCACGCCAAGAAAGGTCATACATACCACAAGTTAAAATTTTGTGGAGGAATCATGCTATAGAGGAAATGACCGGGAATTAAAAACTAAATGAAAGCGAGGTATCCTCACCTTTTCAAAACACTGTGTACGACGCCAATTTCGGAGGACTAAATTTCATAAGGAGGAGGTATGAAGACCCCAACTTATTATTAATGAAATTTAATTTTCTATTTATTATTTTGAAATAGTAAGGTTGATTTGATTAATGTGGATAGTTATGGGTAAAATACGCAAATATTTCAAAATAAGTGTTGGTTATAAAATATTCATCGTTGTTGGGAATATTCGTTTGGTCGTGGAATATTCTTCGTCATGGAATATTCGTATCGATGGCACGCCTTTTGTGGGCCTCATAACGGAAAAGCGATTGGATGAAGAAAACGACAAATATAAGTTGTTTAAAAATAACTACAGAAGTTATTACTGCTAATAATCGCGTTAAAATACCTATGGTTAAAACACAAGAAGACACCAGATTGCACTAATTATCGATTCTTATGTAAAGAAGGCACTACTCAATAATGGTTACCGTAATTACCTGCTCAAAGATTTTATTGATTTAATAATTGTATGCGTTGATATTGTCGTTGTTTCAATAATTGTCATTACACGAAGATTTTTCATTATCGAAGCAATAATTCATATTATCTCGTAATATTATTTGTGAATAATTAATTATTGATTTATATAATGAGGAAAATATTGATTTTATGTGGATATAGATGGAAAAAAATTTTAATGTGACAATTGTTGAAAATTAATATTTTATCTTTTTCTCGATAAAATAATTATTTAAATATATTATTATATTTTAATAATATAATAATAGTGATATTTTTACAATCTAATGTGGGATATATGAGTATCTGAGGAGGAAGAGTATTTTTGTTGTAATAAATGTTTAAAACATGTTAAACATGCTCGGTGGACCCCATTTTTCGATCGAAATTTGATTATAAGCTTGTAAAATCGTCTGCTTGTAAATTTGGTCAATTTCTATTTGGAATTTAGAAAAACTTTCTTCCAAAGTTGTAGAGAATTGGATTTCCTATAAAGAGTCTCGAGTTTCAATTTTCCAATAAAAGGGCTATTTATTATGAATTATGAAGTTCAAGCTCCAAAATAATTAATTTTGAAGTTTTAAATATATTTTTTTTTTTTACAAAAACGCTTTTTGCATGTGTGAGGTATGTGTTCAATTGCTGAATTTCAGATTCAAAGGTGTAAGTGAAGATTATATATATATATATATATATATATATTAATATTTTAATAAATTTTTCTTTTTTGTTCTAAAGATTTTCCTATAAATAGGTGCTTAGGTTAGAATTGAAAATCACACCGTAAATCAAGTTTTCTCTCTCTATATTATCGAGTTTATTCTTGTGAGTATTTTGAGTATATTTTGAGTATTGCTATACTTGCAAGTTCAAGTCATAGCCTATTTCATATCCTGTTTCAAATTTAGAGTATCGCCTTTTTCACGAGGTAAGTGGATATTTTTTTTTTTGTAATGATATTATTTCTTCAATATCATTATGTCGAAATATTGATTTGAAGTTTTATCAATTTGAAACTTTTGGTGTCTGGAGTTACTATTCACGATACTACAGACTATTCACGATACCTACACTATTCACGAATCATTTATTAATTATTCATCGAAAAATAAAAATTTTCCTTTTTCGTCTAAAAAATATCTATTGTGGATACTAGCTTTGATTGTATCCATGTTTTGATCATTCTTGAATTTTACACCACTATGATTATTTTTGAGGTATTTTTGGACATGGATAAAACAAAGTCACTAATCCTTAATCCTTAATCCTTGTCATTTTGTTTCAATCGGATTCGCTTTCTTTAAAAATATTTTCATCATCCTTACCTTAAATGATGATATTATTGAATATCTTTGGCTCGCAGCAGCAAAGATGAATGATTTCGATGAATATCTTCGCCCGTAGAAGACAAAGATGAACAGTGTTTAGATTTAACACTTAATTAACTCGATGAATATTCGGCACCAGAAGTGTAAAGATGAATATTTGCTTTCAGATATATATTGATTGATATTACAGGATAAAAGATAGACGATGAACTTTAAATTCATACATGTAAGATAATAGTTTGCATTCTCTACTTAACTCTTCTAATGAATTATTATTTTTCATGCGAATATTGATCCGAAACTTGTTGTCTATTATATTCTATTAGATTTTTCCCGTTGAAGACTAACGATAATTTGTTGTATATTATCTTAGTCATAATATTCTTTACCGGGCTAGTTGAGCTCACCCTTTTCCTTGTTGTTCCTTTTTCTTCTCGTGGAGGCGAGAATGTAGTAGAGTACTACTTTAAGGTATGGAACGAAGGTTCTGTAGAGAGTTGTTTAGTAGTCCTCACCATTTTTATAAAATAATGTATCAATAATTATGATGGGGATTTATTTGCGTGTGGATATTGTCCAGATGGCAATATTCGTATTTAAACTCACAGCTTTATATGTTGTAATAATAAAGTTGTAGTTGTTT